>CM034476.1:0-14109 GCA_019968535.1 Fragariocoptes setiger | reverse complement strand
GTAAATTAAGGCTAAACAATAACATTGCAAATGTTAAAAATAAAAGCCTTCGAGACTTAAATTTAAAGCTTTGAAGGCTTTTAGTTTATTTAACTTAAAATCTCAAAAAACACAAACCAACGAAGGTACCATAAAATACAACAAACCAAAAAATTTATTAAAGTAAAGATTCTTATTATAATTACTAGGAACGAAAAACCTACAATAAAAAAAAGAAAGATAACCCATTAATGAAACTAATGAACTAAAAGAAAAAACAAATACCACCATCAAAGGTATGTCTAAAGACATAAAATGAAATAATCCAAACTTAAGAAAAAACATATAAAAAGGAGGTAAACCAGAAAAAATCATAAAAACCATTAATATTATATAAGACCCATGCTTATGATAAAAAGAAGAATAATAGCTATAAAATAAAGAAAAAACAACAACTATAGTAAAAAAATAGAATAAATTTAAAAACAAAAAAACATTAAACATTATAATAGAAGCAAAATAAAAATAAAAAGAAGCCATCAAAGAAGACCTGACCAACATATAAATCAAATCAAAAGAAAAAACAATAAAAAAAGATCCAAAAAATAAAGATAACAAAAAAAGGAAGAAAACCATTAAACCATTAACCCAATTAATCAAAAGAAAAATAGGAATTTTTTGAAAAGTAATAAAAATTAAAAGAACATTAAATCTAATTTTTCTAGAAAAAAAATAATTCCAAGAATGTGAGGGAAACAAACCCATTTTCAAAAACAAAGAAAAGATAACTAAATTTATGAATAAAGAATCATCAAAAGAAAAAGAATCTCCAACACCTACAGAAAGTAAATAAGAAGAAACAAAAATCAACGACCCCAACACCTGGACTATAAAGTAAGAAAAAGAAACTTCCCCTAGATAATAAAAACTATTAATAGTAATTGATGAAACCAGAACCAAAAACAAAATAAGATTCAATTCAATCATCACTCAATAAAAATACCAAGAGATCATCCCAATAAAGACAAATATCTGAAAACCATATAAAAACAACCCCCATAAATACAGTCCCAATATCAAGAAGATTTCTCTTTTTATGAGGTATGAACTCATTAGCTTAAATAGCTTATCTTAATAAAAAATGTGGGAAAGAAGAAAATTGTAAATTTTCCCGTGATTTATAGTCTCCTACAGCTACAATGTGGTGTATTGCACATTAGGTATTGACCCTAAAAGCTAAATTGTAAGATTTGTTTTACTATAGTAAAACTTTTCTCAAAAAAAGATTTAAAAGAAATAAATATAAATTCATTATAAAACACTCTATAATAGAAACCTATATAGGGCAAAAGCTGGCAAAAAGCGTGCCAGCCGCCGCGGTCATACGAATAGCTATGAAAATATTTAAAAATTAAGAAAAAATTCAAAATAAAATCAAAATTAAGAGTAAAATCCCAATTTTTTAACTTATTAATCGACATTTGTTCATAAAACAAACAAGGATTAGATACCCTTTTATAAAAAAAATCAGATAGTAAAAAAATAATTTAAAATCTAAATAAAATGGCGGTTTAATAACTTTTTAGAGAATCTTGTTCTATAATCGATAACCCGCGATTAAAAGTACTAGGATTTTTACTTATTATATCATTGTATAAAAACTTTTTCAAATTAAAAAAACCTAAGTTATAAAATGTAATTAAAACTACAAATCAAGATAAAAGAAATATCCAAGAAGTTAATGAGATGCCCAATAAATTTTTAGACATAAAAAAAAATAATAAGTTAAAAAGGATTTAAAAGTAAAAACAAAAAAAAACTTTTTTTTGAAAAAGAAATATTAAATGCACATATCGCCCGTCACTCTTGCAAAATTCAAGATAAGTCGTAACAAAGTAGATACAACTGAAGTTGTATCTTGAAAGACTAAGCTTTATAATTAAATAAGCAACTTTCTTACAATAAGTAGATTATTGTCTTTAAAAAACATATAAAATTTTAAAATTTTTAAAAAATTAAATTAAAAAAAAATACCTTTTGTATTAGGAACTTTCCAAAATAATCAAAAAAAGTCTCGAAAATTTTAAAACTAGACCAAAATAAAAATTATAAAAAAAAAACAATTTTGGTTTAAAGGCCATATACCATACTAAAATATATAGCTAGAATAAAAGTAATAAAAGAATAAAATCCTTTATAATATCAATATAATAAAAAAATTTTTTTAACAAAAAATAATTAAAGAAGATTTAAAACAAAAATTATATCAATTAACCAAAATATATAATAAACATTCTTTCAGTAAAAAAAAAAATGAAAGCACTATTAAAAAAAACTAATTTAATTTTCTCAAAATTTTTACTAGTAAAAATATAAACTCTAATTAAGAACTAGACCAAATTTAAATGGAATGTTTATCAAAAACACTTCCTATAAACATATAGGTAAATCTGCACAATGCTTAAAGTAAATAGCCGCCAAAGCGCTAAGGTAGCGTAATAAAAAGTCTTTTAATTGAAGACCAGTATGAAAGAAAAAACCACTTAAAATTTTCTTATAAGATTATTTTAACCTAAAAGATTAAAAAATAAAATCAAAGTTTTGTAAGACGAGAAGACCCTGAAACTTGACTAAACTAATAGTTTTCTGGGGCAGAAAATAAACAATAATTATTATTATTAATAATAAAAAAACCCAAAATAGGAATAAAGTACTTCAGGGATAACAGAGTAATTAATTTCAATAGACCTTATATAAAAAATAGATTTCGACCTCGATGTTGGATTAGGGAATCTATCTTCCGCAATAGGAAGAAAAGAATGACTGTTCGTCAATTCAACCCCTACATGATCTGAGTTCAGATCGGCGAAAGCCAGATCGGTTTTTATCTACAAAAAAATAATTTACCCAACAGTACGAAAGGACAATGGGTTAGGGAAATTTCGAGTAAAATACTCTAAATTATTTTACCCCCCCCTCCCTTACCCTAACCATTAAATATTGTACTTATCTATCCCTATAATCTTTTTCCTATCCTAACTCTTATCCCACCCGAGCCATATGTGCCTTTATCCTAGTTAATAGGGGCATCTCTAATTACAGTCTCTCTAACCTATAAATCAAACCTTAACAAATTACCTAACCTAAACATATAAATCATACTTATATATTACCTTATAATATAATCAACCATAAACAATTCTTTAATTACTAACATATAATTACTTTAATCTCTTTACTGTCTTCTGCTCAGTCTTATTCATCCTTCGCTTATTAATCCATGCCCCTATTAACTAGTCTATAGCTACATATGGCTCCTCCCACGCTAAGCTTTAAGCTCTTTACGTCCACTAAGAGTAAGTAAGGTGTTTCTTTCTTTTATATATATATATATTCCATAGGCTTAGCTCCCCATTCCATCTTATAAGTTTGTATCAGACATACTTAAAGTGGCAGAAAATGCAAGAAATTTAAGATTTCTCCATAACTAAAAATTCTTTAAGAATAATAATCCTTACAGTAAAAACATTTTTAAATTTATTACCAATTCTTTTATCTGTAGCATTCATCACACTTATAGAACGTAAAATTCTGGGTCTAACAATAATACGTTTGTCTCCACAAAAAATCTCAATAGCTGGAATTCTTCAGCCCATATCAGATGCTGTAAAATTATCTAACAAAGAATCTAATATCATAACAAATTCATCAATAATTTTATTTTCTATAATTTCAACTATATTCCTAACTTCTTCATTAATCATCTGAAACACAAACATAACAAACCCTCAAGTTTTAAGAATTAAAAACAACATTCTATTTATCATTACTGTTCTATCTTTAAATTCAAGAATAATTATCTATATAGGTTGATCCTCCTATTCTAAATACAGCCTAATAGGAGCGATCCGATGCGCTGCCCAAACCATTTCTTACGAAGCAGTCCTAATAATAATCCTAGTTACCTTTATTTGATCAATAAAATCCTTCTCTTCTCAGATGTCACAAACTTGTAAAACCAACATTATATTAATCTTACCATTAGGGTTAATAATATGACTACCAACTTCTTTAGCAGAAATAAATCGTACTCCTTACGACTTCTCAGAAAGAGAAAGAGAACTAGTAAGAGGATTCAACACAGAATTCGGATCTAAAGAATTCTCAATAATCTTTATTGCAGAATACTCCAACATTATTTTCATAATAATAATCTCTTCATACATTTTCACTAGAATAAACTCAATATTCCTATTTATAATAACTTGAGTTCTATGAATTCGAAGAACTCTACCCCGACTTCGATTCGATAAACTAATAATAATAGCATGAAAATCTCTAATCCCATTAAGAACAATATTCCTTATCTTAACAATTATTATAATCTAAGGCTTTGGATTAATCCTAAACTTATTTTCAAAATAAGAAATAAAACCTTAAATATTAATAATAACACAAGTTAAAAAATAAATAAAGGTAAAAACCTGCCCACCCCAAATATAAGGGTACTCAGCAGGTATAGAACCAATGTACATCAGAAAAAAGAAAGAAGAAATCAAGACCCAAAACAAAAAGTATCGAATAAATCTAAACTTAGAAGAATAATAGTAAGTAAAAAATGGAAAAACATAATAAATTAAAACTGAAGAAAATAAAGCCACAACCCCAGCAACTTTCCCAGGGAAAGAACGTAAAATAGCATAAGAAAATAAGAAATATCATTCAGGCTGGATATGTGTAGGAGTCCTTATAGGATCTGCAGGAACAAAATTAACAGGATCTCCAAACAAGTATGGAGAAAAAAAAACAATAAACATAAATAAACCAAAAAGTAAAATTCAACTAAAAAAATCCTTTAAAGAAAAATAAGGATGAAAAACAAACTTATCTACATTACCATTTAATCCTAAATTTATTCTAGAACCATTAATATGTAAAAAATACAAATGCACTAAAATAAAAAAAGCCATAAAAAAAGGCAATAAGAAATGTAAAGAATAAAATCGGGTAAGAGTTGGAACTCCTACTGAAAACCCTCCCCAAATCCAATTAACAATATCTACTCCTACTAAAGGTACTACAGAAAAAAGATTAGTAATTACAGCAACAGCCCAATAAGACATTTGGCCCCAAGGCAAAACATAACCAAGAAAAGATACCGCTATAAGTAATAAAAGAATAGTTACTCCTCTAACCCAAACCATCTTGCTAACTCTTCTTTGAAAAAATAAACCACGAGCAATATGAAAGTAAATAAAAATAAAGAAAAGAGAAGCGCCGTTCATATGCAAGAACCGAACTATTCAACCTAGCCATACATCACGAGAAATATGAATTAATCTTCTAAAAGAAAGATCAGCAAAGGAAATATAATGGAATGAAAGAAACAATCCAGTGGTAACCTGAATAATAAAACAAACGCCTAACAAAGAACCAAAATTTCAAAAATATCTTATAGAAGATGGTGTCGGCAAGTCCCACAATCTAGAACTAACTATAGAATTTAACCCATTATATTTACGACTTAAAAAAATTTCTTTAATGATCTCAATTTTACAAAAATTGAATTTTTTTTTAAACTAAAAAAGAACATATAAGTCCGCATTGAAAATCCTTTAGAATAAGTAAAAAAAGAAAAAAAAGAAAAGTAAATTAAGATAAAAAAAACAAAAAAATAATTTAATCCTACACAAGAATAAAACAATTTCAAAGAATGAACCAATCCATCAAAATCTATCCCATTATAAAAAATGATAGAAAAAAAAATTAACAAAGAAGTAAATATATTTACATAACTGAAACTAAACTCATTAGGAAGTACTGAACAAAAAAAAACAAACATAACAATGATTCCTCCCAAAAAAATAAGCAAAAACATATAAATAATTCATCTTACCCCGGTCATCAACATAATATATCACCCAGAAAAAAAAGAAAAAAAAATTAAAGAACAACAACAAAATATAGGATTATTTATAAAAATATAAGAAACCGATGTCAAAACCATTATAGTCATAAGAATTTTCAAAGTTTAGTTTATATAAAACATTAACATTGGAAGTTAAATAAAAACCTTTGAAGTTTTTAAGCTTTTTATTAATAAAAGAAACTAATTTTAAACATTTTAATAGTATGCCTATTGTTATCAACATCGACAATAATTTACCGTTCAAAAAGAAAGATCATAGTAATCTTAACTATAGAAATAATTATACTATGCTCAGTCATAATCATAATAGCATCTAAATCATCTATAAAAATAGTATCAACTATAATCATTATCATAAGAATTTTGATAGTTACAGAAAGGGTGGCAGGAGTCACCATAGTAATCATGAGCAGACGAGAATCTGACGGAATAAACACGTCATTATGTAACTGAGTATAATTAATTAAAAAATGCCCAACATATACACCAAACTCTGTTGCACCATAACCTTAATATTTTACAACATATCAAACAAGATAGAAAATATATTCAGGAGAATAATAATATCAAACCCCAAAAGAACCCCACTAATATTGATAACTTCAATAATCATCTTAACATGCTCAATTAACCTAAAATCTAGGTTGTACAGTGACAAGAAAGAAAAAAAAGAAGAAATAACTCTTTACATAATCATAAGTATCTTATCTATTTCAGTATTCACTTCAACTAAAACTCTATCATTCTTTATCCTTTTTGAGATAACCATGATTCCAATAACATTTATCTTATTATTCTTTTCAAAAGAAAAAGAAAAAGTAAAATCAATAATATTCATAATAGCAACCAACATAATATTTTCTATGCCATTCCTTCTATACATTACCAAATCTAAAATAATCTTATCAAGATCTAACTATGAAACAATTTATTTGATAATGGAAATGAACTTAAGATACGTCAGATTCATAATTATATCAATAATACTAGTAACCAAATACCCATTAATATTTACTCACATATGACTACCAAAAGCCCATGTAGAAGCCAGAACCTCTGGCTCCATAATCCTAGCCGGAATCCTACTAAAATTAGGAACCATAGGAATAGAAAAAAACCTTTTATGCATAGAAATGGCTACCAAAAAAGTAGCAAGACTATATAAATCAGTATCCGTTCTAAGTATAGTAATAGTAACTATTATAGCTATACGATCTATTGACCTAAAAAAAATAGCAGCAGTCTCATCAATTATACACATAGCCATAGTAATAGTAAGATCAATATACATAAATACCTTGAGTACAGAAAACTCAAAAATTTTAATAATCAGGCATGGTCTGATTTCTCCACTTATATTCCTTTCTATCGGTCTACTATACGAAAACAAGAAAGAACGTAGATGTCTAAGTAATAAAAGCCTAGAAAGGATAAGAAAAACTTACTCAATATGATGGTTCTTAATCACAATATCTAATATAGGAATCCCACCTATATCCAATCTAATCTGCGAAATAGAAATCTTCTTCATAATAATATCAGAAGTATCCACCAATGTACCTGTAGTAGCATTAACTATAATCCTATCAAGAACAATAACAATAATATTAATTATAAAAATAAACTCAATAAAAGAAACAATAAAACCATCCAACACTTCAAAAATAAGTTCTATAAAACTATCCATCTCTAGATCTATACTAATAACAAGATCAATCACAGCAAATCTATGATTTTAAGTCTTTTTAGTTTAAATAAAACATTAGAACGTGAAACTAAAAATATAAAAGACAATAAGTTTTACGAAAATAATTTCGTTCATAGTATTCACTTCACTAGTATCAATAACCCTATTATCCTCCTCAGAATTAAACGGAATTATAATAGAACTTAAAATTATAAACATACTAAGATCTAGACTATCCTTCTCAGTTTCCATAGACAAAACCAGTCTAAGTTTCATAATAATAATTTCCATAGTAACATGTTCAGTACTACCATTCAGAACCATATACATAGAATCCTACAACAAAAAAAAAAAATTTTTTTTAATCATAATAATATTCTTATCTTCCATGATAATCCTAATCACTAGTGAAAGACTAATTTCTACTGTGACAGGATGAGACATACTAGGAGTAACATCGATCGCATTAATCATAATATACCAAAACCAAAAAACTATAATAAACTCTATACTTACCATATTCTTTAACCGTATTGGTGACTTTTTAATATTTTTTTCTATTATAATGTTTATAAACAACATAGAAGAAAAATTCTGTAATATCCTAAGAATAAACAGAAAGTCTTTAACCAATCTATCAATTGCCTTAATACTAACCTCAATAACAAAGAGAGCACAAGTACCTCTTTCGGCCTGGCTACCTGCTGCCATATCAGCCCCAACCCCCATTTCAGCGATAGTACACTCATCCACACTTGTAACAGCAGGAATTTACATTATTTTAAAAATAAACGAATCAATAAAAGACAGAATATGAATATTAACATCAACTACCTCTATTACGCTAATATTAGCTAGAATAGCAGCCAACATAGAAACAGACCTAAAAAAAATCATCGCATTCTCCACCATGAGACAGATCAGAATCATCATAATAATAATCTCCATAAACATAAAAACTTCTGGAATAATGCACATGATTAACCACGCAATATTTAAAACCCTGCTGTTCATAACAGCAGGATCAACCTTTTTAAAAAAATGAATAGAACAAGATAGTCGAAAAACAAAAAGATCAAAAACAATAAACAAACTATACAAAAGATCTTTAACATCAAGAATTGTATCAATAAGAGGAATCCCATTCTCATGCTCTTTCTTCTCAAAAGACAAATTTTTAGAAGAAATAAAATGAGAAAATAAAAATAGAGCCATAAGATTTATCATAGCTGCATCCAGTTTAGCAACAGTAAAAAAAAACAAAAAAATTCTTCAAAGAATAAAAAACGATAAAATAAACTCAGCATCAATCAAAAAAATATCCATCCAGCCCTTCTCTATTATAAGAATAGTCACAATCACAATTGGATCAGTAAACACATGAACCAACGAATATTTAACAAAACCAATCTTATATAAAATGGAAATCAAAATAAACAACCTAATAATCTTCTCCATTATAATAAATGAAATAAAATCAAAAATAAAAAAAACAAAAATATGAAGAAACAACATAATATTCATAAAATGATGATCCTCAAACTTCCTATTAAAAGTTAACAAAAAAACTAAACATATAGAAATAATAGACTTCTTAATAACGAGAAAAATTCAATGAAACTACAGAAACAAAATAAGCTTAAGAAAATTAAGATTGAGCCTATCAATTTCTACTATCTTATTAGCATCAACATTAATAACTCCTTATTCTTACAGTTTAAGAGAACATGACAATGAAGATGTCAAAGTAAAAAGAATAAAAATAAATCTCAATTCTTAGAAACGAAAATTCTATATGTTAAATACAACAAAGACTTTTAAAATTACTAATAGCATAAAATAATGCATTGAGCTTAGAACTCAATATAGAAAATAGTAAACGCCTAACAAGCCACATCATTACATCAAAATGAATAATTAATCTACTAAATAGAAGGGTTAAAATTTAAGAGTTAGAAGCTCTAAGAACTCCTTCCTTGAGTTAAATTCTAGTCAGTAACAATAACTAAGCTTTATTAATAAGCTAACCTCAAAAAGGAATCACCCTATCCTTAGTTCGAAATTAAGGAATTATTTAAAACAGACAATTTATTATTAAGTCAATGCAAAAGACTAAGATTATCTAAACTAAAAACTCCAATCAACCAACCCTTGTAACCATTCATAATATAAACCAAAAAGCAAGAAAATCAAAAAAAATAAAATGTAAATTGATCTATAAAACCCCCCGAAAAAAAAAAAAAAAAAAAAAATCAATGAAATTTCTAAGTCAAGAAAAAGAAATAGTACTGCCAAAAAAAAGTAATGCACTGAAAAAGAATATCGAGAAAAATGATAAGAAGAAAAACCGCACTCGAAAGTTCTAACCGTAATAAAATCTAACCTTCTTATAACAGACATGGATGAAAACAGAAAAAACAACAACAATCTAACAATTAAAGAAATAAACAAATATGTTAAAATTAATGGTAAAATCCTTTTGTATGGAAAACAAACGTACGTCAACCATACTTCCCCATCATGACACCATTAATATCAAGAATACTTAACTAATTAACTAAATAATAAACAAAGAAATACAAAAAAATTCAAACCACATCAACAAAATGCCAATACCAAGAACAAAGCTCAAAACTTAACATATGGTCAGAAGAAAGTATAAACAATACAAGACGTCCCATAGAAATTAACAAAAAAACAGTTCCAATCAAGACATGCATCCCATGAAACCCAGTTAATAGAAAAAAGATTCTACCATAATTGGAATCACTAATGCAAAAAAAGGAGCTTATATACTCTAAGCACTGAAAAAAAGAAAAAGTAAAACCCAATAAAACAGTTAAAACAAGATAAACCAAAGATTTTTTATAATCACCATTAATAATTATTATATGACAAACAGTAATAGTTACCCCTGAAGAAAGTAACAAAATAGTATTTAACAAAGGAACATTAAAAGAAGAAAATGTCAACAAACAATAAGGAGGTCAAAAAAACCCTTCCTCAAAAACTGGGGATATAAAGAAATGAAAATAAGATCAAAAAAACGAAAAAAAGAAAAAAATCTCTGAACCAATAAAAAAAACCATACTAAACTTTATACAAAAATCAATAGAATCAGAGTAACCCCCATCTGATACATACTCACGTGTGTAATCACGCCACCACATGTAAGAAGTAAGTATGATAAGAATCATAGAACAACAAAATAAATCTAAATATCCATATTTTAAAAATAAAAATAAGGAAAAAAACAAATTAAAGGAAGATAATCTAGAAAAAATGGGCCAAGGACTATTAATCAAACCAACATAATAATGAAACTTACCAGACATTGATTAATACTAAGTCTACAAAGAATCAGAAGCGTAAAGTACCAAAAGAGTCCTAAAAATATAAGCCTGGATCAAAGAAACAAATATTTCAACTATATTAAGAAAAACATAAAAAACTAAAAAGTATGGTAAAATAAAAACCAAGTTGGAAAGAAGAATTATTAACAAATGTCCTGAAAGAACATTAGCTAACAAACGTACAGTTAAAGTTATAGGACGGATAAAAACCCTAATTAACTCAACCATAGTCATAAAAAATACCAAGTATAAAGGGGTTCCTGAAGGAACCAAATGAGAAAGAAACCCACTAAAATTTTTAATAAAATTAAAAGCAAACAACCCTGACCAAACAACGAAAGACAAGCAAAGAACAAAAGAAGCGTGAGAAGTAATAGGAAAATTAAAAGATATGACAGAAGAAAAATTAATTAAAAACAACATAAAGAAGATCCTAATGAATAAATAAAAAGATCCTTTAACTTCAAACCCTGAAAACCCCAAAGAAACATAAAAATTTTTTAAAAAACCAAAAAGATTTAAATACATTAGATTTAAAAAATTAAAAAAATAAAAAGACCCCAATATAACTAAGTATAGAATAAAATAAATATAAGGAGTTAAAAAATAAATACAATAATCAAAAGATGTAAAAAGTCTTAACATTTATTAAACAAATAATTAACTTAAATTTTTAAGACCCCATTATAAAAAATAAAAAAATCTAACTCTATATCATAGGAAAGTATCATAGGAGCATAATGAATTAAAAAATTAACAAAAAACAAAAAATAAATTAATACTATTATTGATAAATTTCAATCTACATTAGAAAGCTGTGGAATAAAGGCTTCTATCTTTTCTGTGACATAGAAATATTAAAAATTTTAACTTAAGCCTCTACTCAGCTAAGAAACATTGCTCATAATATGATTAAAAATCATACACCTAAATTATTCGGCCACTTAACTATAAATTAATTAGAAAAAAAATCTGTAGAAACAGACTCTACAACAATAGGTATAAAGCTATGATTAGCCCCACAAATTTCAGAACACTGACCAAAATACAACCCTAAACGATTAAAAGAAAAACAAAACTGATTTAAACGACCAGGAACAGCATCCATCTTTACACCACATGAAGGTAGAGTTCAAGAGTGAATTACATCAGAAGAAGTACACACAAATCGTAAAGGAAAGTTATTTGGCACAACCAATCGATTATCAACATCAACCAAACGTAAAAAAGAATCAAACCTCATGTAAGAGTCTAAAGTCATTATCAAAGAATTACCATAAAAATAAGACCAGTACCACTGATGACCCACTACCTTCACTACCAATCCACAAAAAAAGCATGAATCCAGTACATACAAAGAAAATATAGAAGGTACAACAATAAAAATTAGAAGAAAAAAAGGAACCATAGTTCAAAAAAACTCCAATTCATTATTTTCTATAAAGTAAAAACTAGGATAGAAAGTTAAAATAAGAACTACTATAATATACAAAACCAAAAAAATAATAGAGAATAAAAATATCATAACGTAATCATATATAAAAGTCACATAATCTATCAAAACAGTTCTAGAATTATGGAAAGCAACCCTATTCCAAGTTATCATTAATTAACTAATTAAACATCAAAGAACCTTTACAACCTTTTATAAAAGTATGATCTTCTAAAGGAATCATAAGATTAAATTCTAAAGAAGTGGAATTACTCATAGAAACAACCATAGAGCTATAAGAAAAAGCTACTCATAAAACATACACAAAGTAAAAAAGAGAGAAAAAAGAAATAATTCTCCCAACGGAAGAAACATAATTCCAAAGGTAGAAAGAGTCAGAAAAATCAGAATACCGACGTGGCATGCCGTTAAGACCCAAAAAATGCTGTGGGAAAAATGTCATATTAACCCCCAAAAAAGATATTCAAAAATGAACCTTAAGCATATTACAAGAAAGATTAAACCCATAAAACAAGTAAAACCAATGGGTAACCCCAGCAAAAATAGCAAAAACTGCTCCCATAGAAAGTACATAATGAAAATGAGCAACTACATAATAAGTGTCGTGCAAGACAATATCCAAAGAAGAATTAGAAAGCATAATACCAGTAAGACCCCCCAAAGTAAATAGGAAAATAAATCCTAAGCATCAATAAAAAGGAACATCCATAATAACATCAGAAAAAGCGATAGTTGCTATCCACCTAAAAATCTTAATTCCAGTGGGAACACCAATAATTATAGTAGCAGCAGTGAAATAAGCACGAGTGTCTACATCCATACCAACGGTAAACATATGATGAGCCCAAACTACAAACCCTAACAATCCAATAGAAAAAATAGCGTATACTATGCCCAAATATCCAAAAGGCTCAGTTTTACCACAATAAAAAGAAATAACTTGAGAAATAATTCCAAACCCTGGAAGAATTAAAATATAAACCTCAGGATGACCAAAAAACCAAAACAAATGTTGATATAAAATAGGATCACCACCACCCAAAGGATCAAAAAACGAAGTATTAAGATTACGATCTGTCAAAAGCATAGTAATAGCTCCAGCAAGTACAGGAAGAGAAAACAACAATAAAAAAGATGTAACCAACATAGATCAAATAAATAATGGTAAACGCATTATATTTATTCCAACAGAACGCATTACAAAAATAGTTGTAATAAAATTAATAGAACTCAGAATAGAAGAAACTCCACCAATATGAAGAGAAAAAATCAATAAATCTACTGATCCATCAGAATGATAAAAAAAAGAAGAAAGTGGAGGATATACAGTCCATCCAGTTCCAGCCCCCAAAAAAAAAACAGAAGAAGATGAAAGAAAAAACATCGCAGGAAAAAGCAACCAAAATCTTAAATTATTAAGCCGAGGAAAAGCCATATCATGACAACCTATCATAATAGGAATAAGTCAATTACCGAACCCACCTATCAAAATAGGCATAACAACAAAAAAAATCATGACAAAAGCGTGAGAAGTTACAAAAACATTATAAGAATGGTCTCTAAAAAACAAGGAACCCGTATTTCTAAGCTCCAAACGCATCAACATTCTCAAAGAAGTACCATAAAATGAAGACCAAAACCCAAAAACAAAATACATAGTACCAATATCTTTATGATTAGTAGAATATAACCAACGGTTTACAAATAT
>JAIFTH010000001.1:10000-11341 GCA_019968535.1 Fragariocoptes setiger | reverse complement strand
GCATCAGATGCAATGAAGTGACGGTGTTGCGCACGTGTATGCGTTACAGCATATACAGAGAACAACTCGTTACTCGCATCTATTGCGAAACAATCAAACCCTATTATGAATAGAGATGACCGGTTTCGTTATTGGTGATTGTACTTGAAAACAGTTACCGGCTACTATTCGTATGAAAGTAGCCAGAGTACGGCTTTCAAACAAGAGTCTAGCTTAACTCAGAGGCTTTTAAACGCTTCTGAGTTTCGCTTATTTCTTGTTTTGTTTTGACTAACGGTACAATATTGCTATCGCACGCGCTTCTCTAATCACGATTGTTGAACGTGCTTTTTACAGCTGCTATTCAACACTCGCTATTAGTGTCTAGTGAATAAGTCATTGGACAATAGTGTATAGTTTGAAAGCTCCTATTGAATGGTACTTTTCTCGCGTCCCGTTCACAATCGATTGGTGTCACATACACATATGCAAAGCAACAATATCGATCCTTGAGATTCGGGAGCGCTTTTTCATTCAAGTTTTCATAATATACATCGCGTTTTGCGACTTGATTCAGTTACAATGTATGCTCAACAGATCATATTAAAATCGATCTTAAGCTACATCACGAACACGTTTAATCTAACAGGACACGCTTTTATTCATGTCTAGTCGACATCGGAGACTCGATATGAAGCGAGATCCTCGCTGATCGGTGGCAGGATACATCGCCAACCGAGCCGTCCAAATTGACTATCGAATAAAGCCCGCGGTTCGCGTATTAGATTGCAGCAACAAGCCACAATCGTAGAGAATCATCAAGCGAGAAACGTATATCATGATTGAAAGAGCCGAAACAAAAAACGCACATCAACAATCAAAAACATCGACTTAAAACCGATGTCAATCATCGATCACGGTAAAAATCGTACTCGAATCACTTTCTCTCATGCTCGCTCGCTCGCTCACTCACCTCTACAACATATCGGCGTGCACATTAAGGACCTATCGGACATTTACGCACCGTCCTGCCAAGCAGTCCTGCGACCGCAGTGTATGGTCCTGCTGCACTCACGAACCGTGTTGGTACGCGCACGAAGCGTATGTGCGTACGCTAAAGCCTGTTATAACCGTATTGAGCGTTTTAGACGAGAAGTGTTTTAAGCGAGCGTTTACGGTTTTTGACGCATCGTGAAGGCAATTTCGTACGGTAAAAGATTTTTTTCTTAAGAAAGCAATGGCGAAAAAAAAACTGACAAAGTCCACTCCCATAGGAGCCCATGTTAAAAGGTGGATTTTTCGTTGTTCGGAACTAAATTTTCCGCTGACTCAGCAAAAAAAAAATTGAAAGGTGTTTTTTAA
>JAIFTH010000001.1:0-5000 GCA_019968535.1 Fragariocoptes setiger | reverse complement strand
TGCATCAAACTACCAGCAAAGTTAATACCCGATTAGACAGGAAACAGCGCATATATCGACGGGCGAACCCACCGACAATATACGTGCCTGAATTCAAAGTACCAAGCTTGAGATACTAGCAGCGTACAATTGTACCCAAATACGAGGCCAGACGCTTTCTATGAGTACACGAATCTTGCGATTCGATTTTCATTTTGCCAATCAGTACCTAATCGTAGTTCACGCATTTACCGTCAATACGCCCAATATAATCTACAAGAAATTATACCAGACTACCTACGCTAAAGTGCACAAATTGTTTCGCTTACGCGCAACAAGTTTCCCTGTCAACGCGCAAACTGTATCCATGATTAGCCGTCTAATTGGTTGCAGTGTACGCTTACAGTAGCGAGACAAGCAAAAATACGCTAAAACCATTGCTGATCTTAGCTGAATTTGCGCCTCGTATTCTACGAAACGACTTCGTGGCTCCACTCGTTTTCCAGCTAGCGGTTTCACGCCCTGTTTAACTCTCTCTTCAAAGTACTTTGCAACTTTCCCTCACGGTACTTGTTTGCTATCGGTGTCGTAGCCGTATTTAAATAGCCTTACGAGCAGTTTACCTCGCTCTTTAGGTTGCACTCTCAAGCAACCCGACTCTAACAAATCGCAACGCCGGTTTGACCCGACGCCACTGCCCCGGTTCGTAGCATCAATACCTGCGCATTAAGGGGCTTTCACCCTCTATGGCTCATCCACGGATCCAAGTTGCCCCAAACCCGTAGACATCTCAATTAAGAATAAGCCCAAGTCAATGGGACTTGTACGCTAGGCCGAAAGCAGCCTATGGCGAACCATAGACTACATTGACACTACTAAAACACCAAGGTTTGTAACGCTGCACCGCTTAATGTTTGTTATACGATTGCCTTGCGACAACCACATTAAGCCTTAGCGCTAGGCTTATCCCTGTTCACTCGCCGTTACTTGGGGAATCGCTTTTGCTTTCTTTTCCTCCGCTTAATTATATGCTTAAATTTGGCGGGTAATCTTGCCTGATATGAGGTCGAAAACGATAGTTTTCAAACACAATCGCTATCGTATATGGCGTTGTAGTTCATGCAAGTATCGTTTGCACGAAACTGTTGTATAATGTTGTAGCCGGTTCTTGTTAGTTCAAGCATGATAAAGCATCGTCTCAGTAAAGCCTTGATTGCGATTTCGATGCACACAAAATCGTTGTTATGGTGTAGCAATACGAATCGTTAATATACATACTTGAATTATCAATTGCATGTATATGCATGTCGATATTGCTGCGCGACAACCGTTTGTGTTTGGTGGTAGACAGTGTGTGTATGAGGGAATATATCCCACACACACGTACATGCGCACCAAGATAGAACAAATCCGCACGTAGCAGTTTTCAACGATACACATAGCGAGAACGACCGAGAAACAGCAATACAACTCGCGCCTTGCATGATCAAATCACATACGATAGGCAAAAGTGTTTGTTGTTTGTTATCTACTATTGTGGTATTGGCCTACCAAGATTTCAAAGCATCTCATGAGAGAAGCGAGTGAGAGCGCACAAAACACACACACACACACGCACATAACCCTATAAGCGTGTACGAACATATCGACTTGCCTCTTTACTTGTTGCACAAAAGCTCTATGGCGATTGTACATCGTTCAAGTTGACGAAATGGTTCACATTATATGTCATATGTATGTATGTATGTGCGTATCGCGTGCATATTCACAAGCATCATGGAGACTTTAGCTTCTATTATCTTGCAATAGTCCGTGGTTATATATTCATACTCGCGAAGCGTCTTTTATTTTGCATTACGTATGTCTTTTTTGGACGCACGTAAAAAAAACAACGAAACACGAGTTCGTATCGGTACTAACCGACCCTCATACAGACAGGGCTTTCATTGTTGCCAACGAAAGCCGCAATATGCGTTCGAATATCAAGCGCTCAGCGTGTCCTGCAATTCGCGCCGCCTATCGCAGTCTAGCTGCGTTCTTCATCGATCTACGACCCAAGTGATCCACCGCTAACTGTGGTTTTTTATGTTATTTGTTTTTGTATATATAAGATGTGTTACTACTATATATTCGCACTATTTAGGTACGAACAATCGTAGTAATAATGGTTGTTTTTCACGTAGTGAATTGGTTGATCGGTAAAAACCAACGGTGATACGGTAAGGTTGGCTAGTCAGTGAAAAGGGCCACGCAAGCATCAAACTATAAACGTGCCTAACACAGTCCACATGTATTGCGCGCACAACATGTTGCACGCCTCGATCAGAAGTTGACTAGCAACTTTAACCGCATCGGCTTTCGGGCTTGTACCAGGGCCATTGCTCTTCGCAATCTCAGAAGCGCCTGCAAGCCCTAACTTCAATGAAATAGTACGAGCGTTTCCGAACAATACGGCTTGGTGGCGTGTGATTTTTATGTACACATATAGCACCGGCTGATTGTATTTTCAACAACACGTACACGTTTCATGAACACGAAACATCGGGTAGTCGGTGTGTTTAGGACCGACTGACACACAACGTCGTGGACACGTTTGTTGTGGTATCTATATTCAAACACTCATGGTGAACACTGTTATTGCAAGTGCAACATGTTGCTTGAAAAAGCTTGTAATGATCCTTCCGCAGGTTCACCTACGGAAACCTTGTTACGACTTTTACTTCCTCTAAATGATCAAGTTTGATCATCTTCCCAGCTTTGCACAATAATATGACCGAGATCAATCATCGTGCAAGCCAGTCCAAAGACCTCACTAAATCATTCAATCGGTAGTAGCGACGGGCGGTGTGTACAAAGGGCAGGGACGTAATCAACGCAATATGATGAATTGCGCTTACTGGGGATTCCTCGTTCATGGAAAACAATTGCAATTCCCAATCCCAAATCACGGTAGAGTTTCAAAGGATTGCCCAGGCTTTTCAGCCAAGGTTTTTTCAAACAATAAATCCTCGACTCACACCAGCCAACGTGCGTACACGATCAAGGTTGCCCCTCCTGTATACGCAGAAAGCTGGTAGAATTTCGAAGCAATTGTTTAAATTAAGCATGCTGCCTCTACCAGTGTAGCACGCGTGCGGCCTAGAGTATCTAAGGGCATCACAGACCTGTTATTGCCTCATTTATTACGGCTAAAACACCGTTTATCCCGCTAAGAAGTTATAGTCCAGCAGTGGGCCTACTCTACGCCATGACCGGCCATACGCATATTGCTACACGCACAACAGGCCAAAAACGTAAAGCGTTTGATATCCCAAATGATGAACTAAACTAGTTAGTAGGTCGAGGTCTCACTCGTTATCGCAATTAAGCAGACGAATCATTCTACGAATCAAGAACGGCCATGCACCACCACTCGCTGAATCAAGAAAGAGCTATTAATCTGTCAATCATTCCAGCGTTCTAATCTAGTAAGTTTCCCCGTGTTGAGTCAAATTAAGCCGCAGGCTCCACCCCTGGTGGTGCCCTTCCGTCAATTCCTTTAAGTTTCAACTTTGCAATCATACTTCCCCCGGAACCGAAAAACTTTGGTTTCCCGCGAAGCCGCCAGGCGAATCATTTGTTATTTAAAAAATTCAGCCTGATTGCTAGTTGGCATCGTTTATGGTTAGAACTAGGGCGGTATCTGATCGCCTTCGAACCTCTAACTTTCGTTCTTGATTAATGAGAACATTCTAGGCAAATGCTTTCGCTTTAGTTCGTCTTGCTTCGGTCTAAGAATTTCACCTCTAGCGAAGCAGTACGAATGCCCCCGTCTGTCCCTATTAACCATTGCCTCGATTCACATGTTCGTGTTAATTAGCAAGGCTTTACGAGGGACTACGTTTGCATGATTTGAGTAGTTACAATAGGTTCGCGATGCACACTTAAAAGCGTGATAACACTAAACTTATCGCAACCAAAACCATACAAACAATAATCCACCAAGCTAACAACATGAATTGAACATATGAACTTGTTTGTTGTTCTACAAGACCAACAGAATAGAACCGAGGCCATATTCTATTATTCCATGCAACATTATTCAAACATAAATGCAAGCCTTGCGACCCGCGATGTCTGCTTTGAGCACTCTAATTTTCTCAAGGTAAACATGCTGACCATTGTAGCGTAACATACGAGATGCTACTAGCCAATGATACAGCCTGCTTCGTCCTAATAAAAAGTGACGAAACGACCAGCTAGCAAATAGCTAACACCCGACTATGACCCGGTGGCAACGCCTAAACGCGCCCCAAACCGATAGCCGTTGAATAGTGCAGCTTTGCTAACAATAGGTCTGAAATCCAACTACGAGCTTTTTAACCGCAGCAACTTTAATATACGCTATTGGAGCTGGAATTACCGCGGCTGCTGGCACCAGACTTGCCCTCCAATTGGTACTCGTTAACGTATTTACGGTGTACTCATTCCAATTGTAGATCCTATAAAAAGAACCTACATCGTTATTTTTCTTCACTACTTCGCCGAGCTGGCATTGAGTAATTTGCGCGCCTGCTGCCTTCCTTGGATGTGCTAGCCGTTTCTCAGGCTTGCTCTCCGGAGTCGAGCCCTAACTCCCCGTTACCCGTTACAACCATGGTAAACATATAATTTACCATCGACAGTTGATAGATCAGACACTCGAATGATTTGCCCTCGGCACTATGTGGTTGCCCACGGGCCATAGGGTCAGCATCATGGTTTTTAGGCCATTAGTTATCCAGAGTCACCATATTTGTAGGGTGCAAGCACCCATTGGTCTTGGTCTAATAAACGCACCGCTTCTTAGTAAAAAGTCGCGGCTTTTGTGCATGTATTAGCTCTAGAATTACCACAGTTATCCATGTAGACAGTCAACATCAAATAGATCATGACTGTTTTAATGAGCCATTCGCGGTTTCGCCTTAGTTAGGCATGTACTTAGACATGCATGGCTTAATCTTCGAGACAAGCATATGACTACTGGCAGGATCAACCAGGTA
>JAIFTH010000033.1:0-93548 GCA_019968535.1 Fragariocoptes setiger | reverse complement strand
GTCAATTGTATGCTCCACGAGCACGCTCTTAATCCTTTGTACGCTCTACGAGCACTCTTAACTTCAACAGGCGTTCTCTCTATTAGCAGGCTTAGGTTTATTTGGTTGTACGCTCTTAATCCCTTCGTACTCTCCACGAGCACGCATAGCTTTCACAGTTGTACGCTCTACGAGCACTCTTAGCTTTCTCTTTTCTATCTTTCTTATCGCCTCATCGTTCGATCTTCTTTAGCTCTTGTACGCTCTACGAGCACGGTCAGCTTTGTCAATTGTATGCTCCACGAGCACGTTTGGTCAGATAATTAGTATATAAGCCGAATTTTAAGTTCCGGAGTTTTACCAAATACGTCGACGGGTTGTCCGGGTAACTGAACCTCTTGAGCAGAGCTTTCTTGAGCATGCCATAATCAAGCAGCGATTTGTCCTCTGTTTGTCCATGCTTCGTTTGGATTCTCTCCAACCAATGACGGGCCGGACCCCGTAACTGTCGCTGTAGTAGTGACACTCGCTGATTCGCGTCGAGTATACCTACCGAGTCCTCGAACTTGCCGATGAATTCTCCGGCGTCAGTCTCACCACTATATATCGGCAGTGGTGCACTGAGAGCCTGGATTTGCGCGGACGCTCTGCTACTTTGTGTTAGCGCTTCGATTATCTGCAAAACTGCATCTTCTGCTTGTCTAGACATCTTACTAATTCTACTCTATATCTACCTGTTTATTCACTAAACTATACTTCTACTTTCACTCTTCTTTCTTGAGGAATCACTCTCTGCTACCAGTTTGTCGCGCCGTGAAGAGAGAGAGAGTAAAGCATACGAGAGAAATAAGATGTTTGTTGATCAGCGTGCGATGTAGGACTGCTTGCTGTAAGTTTATTATTGTTGTTTATATACCAGAGTTATAAGGCAGGGTTAAAATGAGGCAATAACTCTATGCTGAAGTTGTGGTAAATACACCGCGTGTGCACTACAGAGGCAACTGCTCAGTCACCGCAAACAGGTGGCTCGAATGAATTGAACTACGGCAGGCCAGTTCGACAAGCCGACTCCGACTGGCAGTCGAAAGGCCCAATTAACTGCGAAAACACGACTCCCAGTCATTTTCACAGTCGCAAGTTCAGCTCTCTAGAAGAATTACGTCACCAAATTAGTAACATACATTCATTCGCAAAAAAAGGAGTCACAGCTGCTTTTATGCTGTGCGAAGAATAAACGAGTCGCTGTGAGCGCCGCCTTGAGGTCGAATAGCTTTACAACTCGATGTCTCGTCGAGTCAAATCTGTTCTCGACAACTTGGGTTCGACCGCAGGGCGGCGCTCATAGCGACTCGTTTATTCTTCGCACAGCATAAAAGCAGCTGTGACTCCTTTTTTATGCGAATGACTGTAAACATGTTAAAGAACTCTGATCTCCTCGAAGTTTATTTTAATGTAACACTAGTGCTGCTCGTGAGTCTAACCTGACTTGAGTTTTTTGAATTGGGCGTGAGACTGTTGTACCAAAGCGACATGTTTACCTTCCTCTTCTTCAGAATCTGAGGCACTGTCACACTCAAATGGCTCGTAGATTTTAAGCGCCTTTTCTGGTAAATGGTCAACACTTAAGTATAAGTCATTGCGTGTAAGGTGGTCCTCTCCCAACGATCTATCTTTATATTCAATGAGATAAATTCGTTTGGAGTCTTTGCCAGCGTACTTGCCATTCAATTTGGTACTCTGATATTTGACTACAATAGGAGTGCCTTTTGGTAAACCTTCATCGCAACTAATGTCATGGCTCAAGATGTCTTTTGATGTAACGTCGTTTGCAAACGAATTATCGTTGAAAAACACATGGTGAGAGGTTGCAACATAGCTTCTCTTTACTGTAGCTTCGAGGTATCGCTTGCTACCCTTGATATTTGATGCGACGATGACATTTGTGTTGTCTGGGATCACTTTTTCTGCGTCGCAATTTTGTTTAGGCGACAAGGGATCAACGTTATCGACCTTCGATTCTGAGGATAGCATTCTACCGCCATTAGGACTGTGACGGGGACACAGCACGGCAAACAGGTAATCAGTAATTTCGTTTGGCTGTTGCGTCCAATCTAGAGCCATAAAATAGGCACCGTTGCGATGGCCACAAGTTATATGGAAGGACATGTTACAATTCTTTGTTATACAACGTACGCAACGACCCTGAACCCACTTGACGAGGTTATGTCCATTATTATGACGTCGGCAATATTCGCATTCCAAGTGTCCTTCGGTTTTGTCGATACGGCTCTTGAGTTCGGGATTCAAAGTCAGGGGCTGTCTTAATAGGGCGTCTTCGAATAATACGTATGGAGCAAGCAGAGCGCATGTTACATGTACCCAATGATCATTGGCAGTTTTCTTGAGGGCACCGCCCCGGCAAGGACACAGGTAACAAGTTATAAAACTTCTGTTTGGTTGAGCACAACGGTCACATATCCAATCTTTGTTGCTAGTTTCATCGGTGGCTCCGTAACAAACTCTATGCACACATAACATGCAAATAGAGCATTGAACTAAAGCTGAAAACTCGAAATTGTCATCTAAAGCTGCATATCCATTTGACGAGGCATTCTCTGACATCTTCCTGATGAAAATATGGTGGGGCATCAATATGGCGCTTGATTCTGGCAATTTCACTTCGTCGAGGACTGAAACTGTGTTTGAGATTGTTTGTGATGAGCTAGGGCTTGACGGATCGCCCAATATGGGTGGGTCTTGCAGATACCAATCCGTACCCACTGATGCAAGAAGCTGACATATTGAACAATGAGGTGCTTGATTAGCGGTATACTTGTTGAATCGTTTTTCGCGAGTGAACGTCAGCGGTAGAAATTTTTGCATTTCAATTGGTAGTTGGGGGGTAGGTTTGCTTTTGCGATGCGCCACCACTTTTTGAGGTTTTACGCTAGTTTTATCTAGAATCACTTGATTGTTTTTGTTGCTTGGATTGACCTTCGGTAATCGGGACAAATTGCGAGGTACGAATGTATAGGGCTGAACAAGTAAGTTGTAATTTGTGTCTATATCAAAAGCCATATTCTTGGCGATAGTCCTCATTTCGACCGGAATCGATGACGTAAAGACGTTGTTATAGAATGGTAGATTGTCAGTGTTCGCAGTTTGATTGACATTTGTGCTTCTCATATTGCTTGTGTCTTGACTGCTGGCACTGAGTAGCCTGTGGTGAGTCTCCACAAGGGTAGGAAAAACTTTTCGTGCTGCCTTAGTCTTGACAGTGGCTAGTGTAGTCTCACTTTGCGAGTTGTTCTCGTCCGTGCAATCATGTTTGCTAGGATCAACTCCAGCAATAACTTCTAAATCAAATGTGGTGGGTTTTGGGGCGGGGCCTATGTGCTTGGGATTGCGCGGATCGGGACCGATGTCTATGCCGCGTAGCCAATTATGATAACGATCAGGTTGATATTTTCTAACATAAGCTTCCATAGATATTTTGACAGATTCTGAACTACAAGTACAACGGTCGGCCCATTTGCCAAAGTCTATCCATCTTTCTATTGCAAAATTAGTAGATTCGGCACAATTAAAGCCATGATTGTAACCGGAGTGGTATGAATAGGGAAAGGTGATCATAAACTCGCCAGCACGTTGAGTGATCTTCGAGAAAGGTATCGAATACTTTTTCAATATCAATGGCGAGATGATTGTCATTTTGTGTCGCAAGAATGAACGACAAAGCTTGTAACGATCGGGAAAGAATCCAGAAGCCAAACGCTCGAGTCGTTTGCCATGCTCGGGCGCTATACAATACCAAGACTTTGGTGCACCAAAATGCAAATAATTGATACTATATAGATCCATGTCCTCAGTATGCCAAGGAAATGTTGTCTTCCACATTCCGAAATAGAGATAAGCCGTATTGACCCCATCAATTGTGATGTTATAGTCGCGACCAATATCATCTAGAATTGTGCCCAAACGTTGAACATTGAATTCGTCGCAATCTTCATCATAGAGCGAGCCGGGCACATCAGCGCCATAGATAGGCGGAACAAAGGTCATATTTTTCCAATAGCATCGTTCGAGATCTTCGGGACTCTCGTGCACGGGCGTCATATAACGCAAACTCTCTGACTGTCGTTTGAATTCCCTAACAGTGGTTTTTCTCTTAGTTATGTTGTATTGCTGATACAAACCACGCGAGCCTTTTACGTTTTGTTCGATGGGCGATGGTATGATCATGTTGTAAACAGAATCGTCGTCGTAACCCTTTTTGCGCGGCACCCATTCCTTGGGTGGTACGATTTTGGCTAAGCCAGCTCTATGTGCACCGCAAGACTCGATCTTTCTGATGTACGCCGAGAAGTCTTTCATTTCTTCCATGGTGGGTCGGAACACTTTAATCTCGGGACCACCATCGGGGCCAATATTATCAGTGTCCGTGCCCCTCATGCTGGCTGATTTGAATGAATGAATATAAACATTCGATAAATAATTATAAGAAACATTTCACGAGTGCGACTATGGCATGTGGTGTCGTTCAAAGAGAAAGACCATGTTTTTGCTCGCGCTTGTAAAGAGCCAACATTCGAACGAGCGCATGCGCTACTGAGTTGTGGCGGTTCGTTTGAACCGCGGTGCGTTGTTTTGGCACTTTGTGGAATCCACAAGTTTTGCGTGATAGTTCACCATCTGCAGCACTGTATCCTTGTATAAGATGGCGTTATTTAAGCAACACCTAGGCAGACATGTCGTGTGATGTAAACCGTCACCATTAGAGGGCGCTTGTGAATCGGTCAACGAGTGCGCTTCATTGTCGGTGTTGTGAAAGAGAGTTGCGCAGTATTCGTTTCGCTTTTGGCAACTGTAGCAGCTCAATGAGCGCACATAGTGACTCACATGGTTTCGCAAGAAGCCGAGCACAGTGCATTAGTAACGCCGACGCCGTTCGCTACGAATAACAACGTCCTTAGTTTGTGCGTCAGACACATTCAGTGTGTGTGTGTGTGTGTGTGTGTGTACAAAGAGGCAAACGAGTTGAGTATACGCGCAGCACATAATCTCATTCCTCGTTTGGACTCTTTTCGTTCGTTCGCTCGATCGTTGATAGTGCACAGTACGATAGAGAGCATAGTGCTCGCGCCAGACTTCATACACACTGACATTGGGCAATCATCAGCATTGAACACAACTGAGTGCTACGAAAGAGGCACAACCGAACGAACGCGAACAGAAGCGAATGCGCCACGAACGACAACAAGAAGCAACGAATGTTCGACGCCGAATCCTTGAACACACGCACTCGCGCATTACTCGACCCGCCCGTCCTGCTCATCATACGCACACACGTACAAATACACACACACACACACACACACACACACACACACACTCTCCCTTCCACATACAGCACACACGCGCGCGCGCACTCACTCACACACACACGCAGCGCGTATCTGTCGCCTCTAGTTTGCACGCGCTAAAACGTGTTGTCACCGACGAGGCCGCCACGATTCTCGCAGTAAGATCAAGCCCAAGCAAGCGAGTAAGCTCAAGCGGCCAAGCTTATCGAACGAACAAACATAGTACGTCGAACGCCGATATCACGATCGCAAGATCAGCAACGCATCATTCGAATTCAGACAACGATTCCAATTCCAAACATCACAATATTACTGTTCGTAATGAAATCGATTTAACCAATCAACAGAAAATATTTCACATCATTATTTACATCTGCATCATATAATTCCTTCAGAGAAGTTCGAGGAATATTATTGATTCACATTTCATTTGAATTATCTGATATCAATATTGCAACATTCTATTGTCAATTGTTATTCAACAACGTAGGACAAAGGAATCTACTTTTACACCTCAACAACAATGAAGCACGATCTCAGACTCATATGCGCTAGTGAGCATCGCAACAATAGTCATTATCAACGTTGTGACTCGCAGCACAATAATGTGCATCCAACTCGACAACAAAGGCCATCTCCACAAAAAATGTCATCTCTATTGTCATCGTGGCATGAACCACGATTGTGCTTGACAACAATCATGTTGATGATGTCTCTATTATCATTCGGTTTAGTTTGCCTCGATGGTGAGTACTCCTCATCGGTGATCAATTCAATGCCATGTTTATGATTATTTTCAACTTTCACTTACACACCTTTCCAAATCAATTTCGAATACTCTTTCAATCTACAGCAATACGTTTACAACCCGAAGGCCGAGACAAGTATTATTGGAGTGGCGAACAATTCGTCATAACGTGCCAAAACAATAACAATATCAAGAATGGTGAGTTGACTAATTTTACTAATTTTTTTCAAAACAAACATGAATCATTAATTTTGTGTTAGTTTTAGTACTCATTGGTGCTCCATTAGCGTTGGCTTTAGTTTTAGCTTTAGCTTGACTATCATTCACAGTGCCACAATATGTGGAACTCGTTGAATGTTTTTCGGGGCCAGTCACGTATGTTCTGATGTTAAAATTTAATAAGCCAGAGCGCTAAAACATAAGAGAATTGTGCAGAACACACACATGCTCACATTTTGCAACCACCAATAGGCGTCATTGACCCATAAATTGGCCCATCCTAATGCTCCATGCTACAATCGAATACCAATGCTTATACTCGAACACACCCGAGCACATACACACACAAACATACACGCTAAAATTGTGACTAGCTTCGTTTCTAACAACCCGGCGAGAGTGAGTGAATTCTTCCAAAGTTCGAGCAAAGCACGATCGTCGTATGATGATTTGTTGCTTTCGAATTATTACGCAGTCTATTACTGATTGCGATGGTTAGCGCATCAGAGCATATGTTCATGCTCATACTATTGGCAAAACACATTCGCCAGCACATCCATATGAAATTTGATATTTGTCAGTGTGCTTTGCGTCATTTGTGTTGCTATAATGCTGCTTTGGACAACATCATTTGTCCGGCTTGTTAGTCGAATTTGTGTGTTCGCTCTCATGTTTTCGCTCTTGCTTATCTCTTCGCCTGTCAGTTCTTTTGCTACTTGCTTGGCAGTGATCCTACATTTGTAGTGTACTGGCGCCAAAATTGGCATCACTTCTGGCAACTCTCTATTTTTTTGCCACTCGCGTGAGCCGAGAAAGGCACGCAGGCAGCCACAACGGTCACAAAGGCCAACCAGCGTGTGTCAGTGTGGTCACCGACACACACACATACATACAACAGTGTTGTTCGAACGAAGGCGACGATTCGAATCAAGATTCGACGCGAAAGGAAAAACAATTGCATCATGCCAGATCACATTATTGGTTGTTGTGTGTGTTATGGTCATAAGTCAACCGGCTGTTGCTGCTGCCGCTGATACACTACTGAAACAACCATTTTTACGTAAACGGCCGTATTTCCATGACTTGTTGTTATGTCTGGTGAGATAATACTGGGACTTTGAGCGGCTGGTAGTTTACAGGCTCTCTGAGTGGTGTTCACAGCAAAAGAAAAAAGATAGCTATTGCGTCCAGTCAGTTATCTCAAATTGATATTTTGTTCACTTCATAACTGTTTTAGCACTCTTTCGTACGAGATGCTCAATCGATTTGTTGCACGCCTACTTGAATAGATACCGAGAGCTGAGTGAGAATCGGTCAGAGAGATTTGTTTCGTTTGTTATAGTGAGTGTATCAAAGTTTATTTACGTCCACATTTGAATATGTTCATAGAGTGGGCAAGACAAATTGTTAGAAGACACTCACACTTCTGTGTGAGATGTCGACACACAGAAACATATCAAACGGCATTTCCAGATAGAAGAAGCTAAAAGATCTGGATCGTCCCAGATTGAGTGTCCGCGGTGTCAAGCTTCAAAGTTCTATGGGATATATGGCATTGACTTAGGAGTGTGTGTGTGTGTGACTCGTCACATTTGGCACCTTTGTGGACCATCTGAAAAATTCTAAGAGTTTGGAGCTTTTCAGTCTCTTTACACTCACCTGATATCCGGGTTAGTAGAATGCTGCATTGATAATGGCGCTTTCAGAGTTCAAACTCTAGGCTGGTTGTGAAATGATCGACTGCTTGAGTGATCAGATGGCGCGCCAGGGGTGCCGACTTCAAAGATAGATTGTTACCTTGATTTGCATGTTTTTTTATTGCGATTTTTTTGCACCAAAGTCACTCAATTACCACCAACAACGACATCGACTAAGAGGTGCTCTCTCCTCCAGAAACTAAGAACGAGATGAATGTATGTGAGTTGTTGAATAGTCGACAATCGATCAAACTGTTGTGTTGTTGGCCACACACATCAGTGCGTCAATGTTTGAAAATGTTTTTGTCATCGTGGTGACGATCACAGCGTAAAACTGAATGAGTTTCATCGCGCTGACGACGGATGGCGTTGTAATTTGAACTGTCAGTTCACAAAAATGCGATGGCCGAACTTTTAACTTTGAATTTGAACCTATTTTGTGCGCCATGAAACTCACGCAAACACACACGCACACGCACACTCACACACAATCTCTCTCTCACACACACACACACATGTGTAGCACGAACATTCTCAATGTCAGAGGCAACCAAAGTTATTGCAGTGTATGGCAATCGGCGCAGCGCTGATTTGCATAACGCGGCATGGCACGCAAACGATTGATTGGCTCATCTGGTATTACTGACGATCAGGACGAGAGTGTTTTGTTGGGCGTTGAGCTTTTAACATGAGCTCCTACTTCGTCACCATAACAGTCGCCATACCAACTCGCACTCACAAACAATTCCAAAAGTCGGCTTAAAAAAGCAAAGAACATGAGAGCATAATTTATGACCATTTACTACTTTCCTATCATCCTACTTGTCGACTTGACACTTGTGTGGTGGAAGCTCGAATGAGAGGCAAAATTACTACAACTTTGATATTTGAGGCGACAGCTAGTCTCAAATATCTGTGATGACACTGCTGCTGCTTGTTGGCGCGGCAGAAAAAAATCACTTTGACTTGCTCATCTCTGCGGAGAATTAGATAAGTAAGCAGTTCGAGCAAAAATGAAGGAAAATCGGCTGGGCTCCAGCACGTGTTTCCGTTAAGAAAGAGAAACAATGATCTTATTTTGCCTCATGGTTGCCGTCTCTGAGTGACTCAAGCCGAATGCATATGAGTGTGCATTCATCATAACGATCGTCAACCACCAGAAAGTTACGATCGATTCTGTTTTGATTCATCGTGTTTAACTCGCTCTTGAGAACTAACCACATTGGTTCGATGAGATCCTTTAAGAATCTGTTTAGCCATCTTTCAATGTGATTCTCCATAAATCCAAGTCAGCGATCTAAATTTGAAAAAAATAGAGCCATGAAAGTTTGATCACTTGAGAAAAGAGAAATGGTGAGTCGAGGTTAAACAAACATTCTGCACTAAAGCTTTTAGTAGTCTTAGATGGATTCCTTCTTAAAGTCGATTTTGAACAAGAAAACGCTCAATATTTGAACAGAAATAGCAATCACGATCAGCACGATGTTGTGTAACATCAACAACGACGATAACGATGAGAGCGTTCGTATATTAACCAGATGCAATCGTGAGTTGGCCATCGACAAAATTTACAATTCAAGCGAACGAATTCAACGGCCATGAATTTTGACTATCAGCAGTCATCTTCTCAAGCTGATAAATCGACAAACCGTCGACTAATCTTCTGTTCGTAGAATATTTTGAGTTGTTTCAACAGCGACAAGCATTTTGCTCGTCATGAATTCTCGCATTGGACTCTTATTTTCACTCTTCAGATGCGTGTGTGCGTGTGCGTGTGCGTGTGCGTGTGCGTGTGTGCGTTCATATGCTATTGATAGGTCAGGCGAAGGACAGATGACGGACATAACAATCACAACTAAGCAGGTGAAAGGCGCAACAAGAATTATTTCTTAATATAATTCCGAGCTACAGTTGCATTCAGATACTTGATGCGTTGCAGTCAAAACGAGCAATGTGCTCATTAACAACAGAGAGAAGTCCAACGATGTGTACTTTCATTTATTCATTTACTTGCACCTACGCTCAGTGATTATGGCTATTATTTCACACGTTTTTCGCCTAACAGTGCCTCTCTTGCACTATTGTCTTTTGTTGGCCTCACTTGGCAATTCTTGCTTGCGTCTATGTTCGCGAACCATAAAAACAAAAAATCTGCTAGTATTTGTGCTGTAGATGGAACTCAGCATGTTTCTCTATCTAAATTGTGCAATGTCCAAAGTTCAGTGCTTGAAATGTTCGCCGGCGAGAGTGATGTCAATAGCGATGTCACAATCACGGCCACATAAATCAGTCGCTAGGACCAACGCTTCCGCTTGCATGATTGCACGATGTCTGTTCTCTCTGTTTTTCTCCTTCTATGAGAATCGTTATTGATCCCTGCAGCGTTATGCTGGTACTTCGGTGTGCTTTGTCGGGCGATGAATACGTGGATTCGTTTATTCTCTGATTCTGCTTGTGTGTGGGCCTGTTCATTCGTTGTGATCGATGGAGCGAAAGTCGCTGCATGCTGTCATGCTGCTTGTTCGTCGGTTGGGCTCATCGAACCGCCAGCCAGCCGGTCGGTCAGTTGGACCATCAAACAGAAAATCTGGCACACAACTATGAGCTCAACCTTGTCCGGTTCTTGTTCTTGTTATGAGTTTTGCGTTTATTTATCCTCAGCTGATGCAATGCTGCCCTACGCTTTACCAAACCTCGCAAAGCTACATTGCTAACAGGACCAACAGAGGCAGAACTCGATATTTAAATGCACGCGTGCAACCAATGTTGCGTTAACAGGAGCCCACGTTCTGGCGGACACTCAATTACAATTACAGAATGCACTATATTTCGCTGTGTTGAGCTTTATTCAGCTATACACGATATATATATTTATACGATCTACTCTAGAGGCTACTGAGTTATTCTTTCTTTGTGCTATTCACAAGAGGAATTAGACAAAATAATGTTGCGTCGTGTGCGTCATCTCTCGTCACATGTATGCTTAAGTGTGCTTCAAACCACAGGGCATTTCTTTACCTGCTTTGTTATATGTATTTCCGGTTATGTGCTGTCAAACATTACGATACAACGAGAAAGGTCGCTCTTTTCTGTTCACCACCATCTCAGTCCGCGCCGACATCAATAAATCGATTGATCGCTGGTCGTAGAATGCGTCACAGACGCTTCATGACTGGCAAATCAAATTATCGGCCGCAATCGAGAAAGATAATTTCGATTTCGACACAAATATAGACGAGTAGCGAGAGCAAGTTGCCAGGATAAAGTTTTATGTTAACATTAAATTTCACGACTTTCGTTGCTGCAAAAGCTCGGTTCGATGAAAGCGAAAGCTGGTCATTACAGCTGGCTACAATCACTTTGAGAGAACAATTTGTGTGCCTGTTGGGTCATGCACACAAACTAACGAAATTGATGTTGCGATACGGCAAAAGTTATACTGCATACATGTATGTGCACTGAGAGAATAGCCAGAGTGTCGTTAGTGGCCCAACGGAAGCCTCAGTTGATACAAACTTAATGAGCGCGTTTGGCACTGGTCCTGCGGGACTAACTCTTAGGTCATTTCGACATTTTATTTCGTATAACTTTGTTCCCGCCGATGTTTGTTGGTATGTGTGTGTGACTAACAAATGTAAGTGCACGAACAAACGAATGAATAATTGTCAACTCGTTCAGACTATTGAACTCGATCAGATCGATACCAGAATAAATGAAAGCTTTGACGTTTCGAACATTAGCCATTCGACCGCTGTGTTGGTTGACTTTGCGATTGTTGAATTCGCCTGCAGTGTTTCACTTCTCTGTATACGTATCATAATGACTTTGTTGGATGTCACAAGAATCCAGAAGAGCGCGTTCGACGATTCAACATTATAAACTATTGCCAGGACGGACGTACAATTAAAATCACAACCAAAACTAGAATAGCTGAGTCAACTTTAAGTTCGAGATGAGAATCAGAGTCAAAATCAGAATTGAGCGTAGCGACGATTGTGCTAATATTACGGCTGTTTTACTATCTGAATGCCACTGGCGTTGCTCAAGAAGATCGAGAGAAGGTGACAACGCACAAACGGAGGCAGACACGCACATACAATCAGACAACACAATGAAAAATACGTGCCAGCCGAGAACGATACTTTTTCTCTAAGCATTCGTTATTAAATGACAAAGCGCGTTCTTTTGCTTGACTTATGCAACTTGCATACTTTTATTCGCTCATATTGACGAGTGCATACTCAACTGACGAAACAAGCTATCAACCGAGCCTGAATGCGAACGAGTCAAACAAATAACTCAAGAAAATGAAAATGAGCAAGAAGTGAGCGAAGAACAAAACGCGGTTTCGTCGATGATCGATTTCATACACCACACTATGCACGTGCCACTTGCAAGAACTTACGACATGACATTCAACACCATGATTTGATGAGAAAGAATGAGTGCAGCAACAACAATCCAAGCGTTGCAGATTTTGAGATGAGTGGCGCCCCCTGGCGTTGACGAGTGCCCGTTATAATGTTCAGCACTCGAGTGGTGAGAAATTTGTGGTGCTTGAATTTGATGGTCACGCTGCATGTGATGCCTGTCCTGTTGGTTTGCTGGTTAGTGTCTGTCTTGCTTACGCTTAAATGTACCGTAGCCGTACAGTACCGACACACGTGCGAATGTCACACGTGTCTCTATTCACAATGGAAGCGTCCTAGAGAGCGTGTGAGTCTCGCGGGTGTCCACTTCCGATCACAAATGTCCTCAATTCAGATTTGTGTGAAGCAGACGGATGAGTCACTCAGTTTGCGGGCACTGTTTGTCGCAGCGTTTGACTAGAGTCTAAACTCTCACAAAATCTTGCAATGATATCAAATGAATGCAATAAGTTACAGCCAACACGGATGCGCGGATTGCGCAAGGGTCGTAAATTCTGGTCTTAATTCTGGACCAATGCTGAATTCAACCAAACGAATTGTGCAACTCTATTTCGATGTCTATTCCGACTGTAACGGTTGACGCCTCTTATTGCGGTTGCATTGTGTAGATGCTGCGTGCTAAACATTGACGTAGATAATAATCATAAGTCAACAAGCTCTTCATCGCCTGAGCTTCGAATTCTGTATTATATCCGTTTGAGAACGTTAAGTGTCTATAGACTATAGAGCATAGATGAGGAATAAAGTTTCTGGAAGGTTTGGAAAGGACACAAAGTAAGCTTAGAGTTTCTCTTCAGAAGAACCCTTCGCTTGAAAAATTTCAAGAGATTCGACTTTGCATGATCACAACATAAAATTATGCTTTTGTTTTTATTTCAACATCATCATCTCTCAAGTGTTCGAATGCCTATCATATTGGTTGTTCAATTAATCTTCATTCGAAATCTTACCCAATTCGTATAAACTCTTCAACTGCACGAACAGTGAAAATACGCTGGATAGGACCTGATGGACGCGACATTGTCGAAGATCGCTCGTTGCGCGTTCACACCGAAAGCGCCACCCCACATGGACATCGTTTGATTGTCATGAATGCAAGTGCTACAACTGATTCTGGCCCTTACAAGTGCACAATCGGTGGCGAAGGCGACAAACATGCCAAAGAATCGACCGAATTCGCTTTGCACATTCATCACTCAATTGATTTTGGCGGAACGTCGACCCGTCACTCCGTGCAAGCCGGCGAGCGTGCTATGCTAACTTGTCGTGTGGTGTTTGATCCCGAAGCGCAAGCCACTGTTACCTGGTTACGCGATCGGCGTCCCATTGAATCGTTCGAAGATCATGCTTTTACCGTCAAAGAATACAACGAACAAACGCAAGCATCATTGTTGCTAGTGCGACCAGTTGCGCGCCACCATGACGCCACGTACACATGTCGAGCGTCGGCAATCACCGCGGCGTTATCGCAATTGCGAGAGCACGACATTCGACTCGATGTGCAATACGCACCGACGTTCGATGCACCGTCGCGGACTGTTTGGGTGCCAGCCGCAAACCATGAGCCCTCTCATGGAAAGCGACCTATCAGTAGTAAGTCGCGCGAAGTAACACTACGTTGCGTGAGTTACGCAAATCCGGCACCACGGCTCGAATGGATCAACGCACGAACGGGTCAGCCACTGTCGCGCGGTTCGCCGGCCTACGTACTCGACATCACCGATTCAAGTGGCAGCTCAAGTTCTAGTGCTAGCACGTCAGCCTATAATAGCGCCGGGCGTCGACGATTCGACTCATACAGCACGCGAGCACGACAACAAGATAGCACTGTTGAGCAGCTCGACAATCGTACGAGTTCGACGCTACGCATAGCTTATAACAGTGGTGCTGTTAATCTTGGCGACGATTCACAAGCGACCGGCGACGCGGCATTCACTTGCACGGCACACAATGCGCTTGGCACCGCCCAGAAGACGTTCAATGTGGCCCCGGGTGCCGCACCGCCTGCCTACAAAGCTATGGCACGCCGATATGAGCCAGCCACTGCTCAGCTTGAGCTCACCATTTATGGACCAGACCCACCGGCAATAACATCACACCAACAACAATTGGCAACGCCGCCAGTGGATGCATTTCGGATACGCGTTGCCGGTCCCAGTATGCCTGTGGGGTCCAATTCAGCATCATTGGCTTCATTACCGGCAGCATCACAGTCGTCTCCAAGCTCTGGCGGAGCTTTTGTCACTTTTAGCGCCGTCCCAATACCGTTGGTTCAAGCAAGCACTAATACGACAGGTGTTCCAGTATCAACCAATAAACATGGCAAACAAAACGTTGTGTCTGCGAAGGCATCATCCAATGGAGCTAGACCCTCTCAACAATTAGCGAGGTACCAAGCGGCTCTCGTGCTAGCACGATCACCGCTGGCTCATAATCAACAGCAGCATCAACAACAATTGGCTAACGCCATGGGCGGAACTTCGCTCGACTCAGATTTGGGCGACGATTATGAAGATGAAATAGTAGCTGCATTGGCTCATCAGGCACTGGCTCGCGAAGAACCAAAGTGGCCTGTGAATTATACACTCAGCTTGGCCACATTACCGTCTGGACAGCACCGATTGTGGTTGGATGCTCATAATGCCGTAGGATGGTCGCTCAATTCAACGTTGCTCGGCGAGTACTACATTGTTAGTGACGCCGTTGACATCAGCAGACCTGTCGCTTTCACATTCACTTGCTGGGCCTCAATGACCTTGCTACTGTTTATATTTCACACAAGGTGATTGATGCGGCCTAGCATACAAACCAATCAAACCTACGATCTCGATGATCGCGCCCCTTTCACGAACACAAACCCTCTTGACTCGCTGAGCATCAATTCTTGTAAGGCTGAAACCTAATAAGCACCTAGATTCTTGAACATTCACCTAGGCGAGTGCAAAAATACACCAGTCACGGAGAACGCTTTAGCGGAAAATTACTAATTGTAAACAAAGTGTTGATACGATGGTAGAGATTCGATGAACGATCGAATTGATGAATTGATTTATTTTTGGCACCTATCAAATGAGGGTGATCCCTTACAATCGTGTCATCTCATTTTCATCTCCAACGCTTACAGCCAGTCAACTAAAACAAACGTTTGAATGGTAGAACCTGTAAACAAGTCTAAACATGTAATGACGGACACAACGACTGAACTCGACATAAATGTGACCAACAATAATTAGATGCCATGATTGGCTTGAGCGGATTGGTGCGCTGAAGTCGGCTGAGCATTGGATGTCGCATTGGACGATTGGGGTGCCAAATCGATAAGTGCTGGCTTGCTAACGGGACCTAAATGCGAAATGTGTTTGAAATCGGACGGTTCGCTTATTTGCAATCGCGAAACCTGGTGATGATTCATGATGAGTCAGTCGAATCAGAACATTGTCATGTGTTTGGATGTGTAATTAATTTGACGAGGATGCAACGAAAAAGGCAAAAAACGAATGAGATATTAACATACAATGCCAAAGTGTACAAATAATCCTAAAAGCGAATAAAAATTTGTCAAGTTGATCAACATTTTGTATCAATGAGCTTGATGATCATCCACAACTTACCTTGCGAGTGAAATCACTTGCGTCGGCCGTGGTTCGTGTCAATCGTTGTGCTATTTGTGCTTTGAGAGCCAAATGTTGAGTGCCGGCCAGTTCGAGTCGGAGTTCGCGATCTTCGCTAGGAATGAGTTGCACGAGCAATGGCACATCGCAGGCGCTTGTGGCGCATATCAGCGATCTTGGGTATATCAACAAGGTTGAAATGTTTCAGGTTAGTCGTGAATTCAGTGCATTTGGGGCATTTATTACTCCTAGGGAGAAATTATAAGAGAGTATCTTACCTTTTCGCATGTCGCTGCAGCGGTTTAGCGCAACGCAAGTTGATTGTTTGTATCCACTCGCCGCTGGCAATGTCGTAGATGTCGATATGATTGGCCGAGAAAGCAAGCAAAAGTTCATGAGAACTCTTGCTGGCTGACGATTCGATGCCCCCATTGGCAACAGGTGTCACTGTACTTATTGACATAGTTGAAACGTATAATGGTCGTGTCACGAAATGCATTTCAGTGTCACGTGTGCGCTCGCCATTTGTATCGACGTAGACACCATAAGCAGCGAATACGATCAACCATTCAGTGGGCGTCACACGTCGGCACGCTAGAGGTTCGACATGGTTCTGAACAAGATAAGACAGTTCTGGATCAGTTTGATTGACCAAACAAAATAGAGGAGCTTGCGTCGCACCAGAGCCAACACCGGGGGCCGACAAAGAGGATGAAGACGATGAGGAGCCAGATGAGCCCATCGTGGCGCTGCCCGTACCAGTTGTAATCAAGTCATAAATAACAAACGACGAGCAGTAACCGACAATTATCAAATTCTCATGAGCTTCAACGCACGTAATTGTCATAGGTGTGACTATTTCGCGCCAGAATGAGTGCCGAAATTGACGACGTGTAATCTCGTATACATACAATGAACGTTTGACAGCGACAGTCACGTATGATGACGATGTCAGTGAGTTGGATGGATGAACGCAAAAGCATGTAGCACCTTTGGTTTCAGCAATCTTGATCCATTCACACGAGTCACTGTCTATGGCACGCATCGGAACAAGCTTTATGTGACGTTGCTTACCGCACATTACCACCAACAGTTGATCGGAAGGTAAGTGTGCCAAAGATAGTACACGCTTTCCACGTGCCAATTTGTGATAAGCGCACACGTCCAAGTAGCAGCATATGAGCGCTTCGTCAGTGCCAATTATGAGATGAGAATTGTCATTGATTAGCGCGCAACAATTGACGTTGGACACATTGCGCAACGCCGACAAGTGTCCCGAAGACATCAGAGCGTGCGCCACCAAACGATTTCGCGTTGGCAAACGATTGCGTCGTACGATACGATGCAGCTCGTTCAAAGCCTCTACCCATTGGCACTTCTCCGATTGGGAATCAACCAAGATCAATTGATGGAACAGTTGATGAGGATTGATGCCGGAACGACCTAGCATTGAGGTTGTGACGCGAAATATGCACCCAATATTGGCACGTGATGCGTGTATGACGTCACTTTCAAGCACAGACGAAACGGCAAAGGCTTCGTCACGCAAATCCAGAACACGATTCACGCATACAGATGGTGTTTCAGCATCGCTAGAGCCTGGTGGATTGCAAGAATCACGACTGCTGCGATATCCATTGCTATGCTGGTCGCTAAGATGAATAGTATGATTGGAGGACAAGTTGGACGCGCTGTTGGCACGTGAGTTCAATGTTACACCGGACGCTAATGCTGGCAAGCCGCTTGACGACGAAACCGAAGAGCCTGTGGAGGAAGCGGACGCCGACAAAGATGGGTTCATGTCGTAAAGGAATAGTTTGAAATCGCACACAACGACAAAAACGCGCGTCCAACCGCGTCGTACGCCACCGGGACGCGGTACACGCACATAACCTGAATAGGCTGTTCCGATTCCGCGCAAAGGGTCCACCCCGGACGGGCGGCGTCCATCACCGGCATCATAGGGGCAGCCAAGAGAGGTGTTGGAGGCGCACGCGCGTGCACATGTCACGTGACATACAAGTCCGCACGATTCACACACCAAACCTTGACGTACCAAACCGACTATTAGTGAAGTGCACAATGAGCATTTAAGAGGAACAATGAATGTGCGAACAACAAACATGTGTTGCTGTGGTTGATAACTAACAGCCGATGAAAGATGTGGCTTGTGCTGGGCAGTGCTTTGAGGTGTAACAGGTGATGCTTGTTGATTGTTGTTGACATAATGATTGCTCGATGAATCGGCAGGCGAATAAGCACGATCGGGATTTGATTTGGTGCTACCATGTGAAGGCTGATAAATTGATGACTGACTCCCGGTGCCCATAAACAACAAAGAAGAGGATGAGGCTCTAGGAACTTGGCCAGAATGATTGGGCAGCTGCTGCTGATGCGAAAGTTTTTGCTGCTGTCGTATGCTGGCGGTTGTTGAGGCGGAAGATGTGGTGGTGGATGTAAACGTTGATGGAGAATATTGGCCACTAACATTGCGAGCCTGTCGTGCTAATTCGATGCGTGCGTCGGCCAAGTCGGCAAGAGCTTGACACAAGTCACGCTTTTTCTCATCGAGCTCACATTGAACGCGCCGTTTAGCTTCGAGTTCATTGGCCAGCGCTAGCTGCAATTCTTTGAGCTCATGACGTTCAGCTCGTGCCGAACGACGCTCTTGCCAAGTACGACCAACTGTTCCGCTATTCCCAACACCGTTGGCTAGAGGATCATAACTAATACTGCCACTACGTTGTGGTGTATGCATCAATGCAGCAGGTGCATTCATCTTGACTTTGTTTGGTGGAGGTGGAGGTGGGGGCGGGAGCAATGACGGTCGACTGGTACTCATCGAATCGAGAGCCGAGGTATTCTCATACGCCCAATCGTGTGCTGCGGGCGGCAATGGAGGCAAAGCTCGTTGTTTCAGTTGCATTTGCAATTTCATCACTTGCTCTTCAAGATGCGCCACGTAATCGGCGTCATGTTGTGACGCGTCATCTTCAACACTTCGCTGTTGTTGTAATTGATTTTCTAATTGTGTTTGAATTGCCTCAATTTCTTGAGCTTGACGACGAACGACAGTGTCTTTTGCAAGCAACGATTTGCGCATTTCTCCTACACGTTCGAGCTGCTGTTCGAGCTCCTCCTCTTTGGAACGCAATTGAGATGACAGTGCGCTCTTTTCATTGCGAATCTCGTTCACAATAACACTCAATTCGCTCCATTGTTGACGAGCAATTCGCAACTCGGCCTCTAGCTTGCTCTCTTGCTCGTCGTCCCTTTCTTCATGAGATTTGACATGATCATTGGCTGAGAAGACATCCATTTCGTCATGATTAGTTTGACACTCTTTAGTATCGACACGATTCTCTGTATTAGTACCGATATGGTTGTTAACAAGTCGAGTAAGTGCACCCTCAAGATGGCTATGCATTGGCATTTCGCTGTTTGAACTTGTATTAGTCGGTTGTGACTCTAACATTGAGAAAGTGGCAGTAAATCCGACGAATGGCAAGTGTATATTTAGATCTCGGCCAGCCAGTTGGTCTCGACGAGTACCGGGTAGATCACGATCATCAACGTTAGCTCGTGATGAATTTGATCTTTCTTCATCGATATCAAAATTGGATGTATCCGCTGGACCTGATACTGACGGCTTGTAAGGAGGTTCCTGATGCCTGAGTGTAGTCCAATCTAATTCAGAGAACCATGAGTGAGCTTTGAACTGATCCAAATGCTGGTAACGTCTCGATTTATCACAAATCAGATTCTTGATGAGATCTTTGGCTTGCCCACTGACATTTGGAGTAGCTAACTCGGTACTACCAGGTCGACTTCCTTCCGCCGATTGGACTGTCGTATTGGTGAGATTTGGTGGCACATCGCTATCGTCTCCCGATTCGTGACCACCATCGTTGGTCGTGGCAGGCACTGAATCGGGAAATTTAAAACAAACAGCGTGATTCATAATCTTTGAGTATGTTTCCACAAGAGACTCGGCGTAGAACGGTGTCTCGCCAAAGAGACACTCAAACAGAACGACACCCAATGACCACCAATCAACCTCATAACCATACAATAACCCAGTGACTGTTCGTCGATCACATTCCATTGCTTTGAGTACGTCGGGACTTATATAGTCAGGTGTTCCTACGGCAATTGTGCAAATTCCCGCGTCTTGTTCCACTTGCGATAGTTTGATACACGAGCCAAAGTCAGCAAGACGTGCATGCCCGTATTTATCCAATAGGATGTTGTCCGGCTTCACGTCTCGATGGCAGTAGCCCATTTCGTGCAAAACGCTAATGGCTGTAATAATTTGTGCGGCATAAAAACGACACATGTCTTCGGGTAAACAATCGTCATACTTAGACAACAACGTTAACAGATCACCGCCGATATAATAGTCCATAATGAGGTACAAATTTGTCTCGTCCTGAAACGCAAAGTGTAACTTGGTGAACCAATCATGTGAACGTCCGTGCAATAAAACATCACGTTCTTCGCGATAGCACGCTGTCTCGGCTCGGCGCAACATCTCGGCTTTGTTTAGTGTTTTCATGGCATAAATCTTTGGTTCTTTTTTGGCATTTTCATGATGGCTGCCATTGGTGCTATTGATTGTAGCACTGATGTGCGTAAGTTGTGCATGATTGTCACCTTGAAAACTCATATGATTATTATCGTTGTGATTGTTGTTGCTATCATTTGTTATTGCTGACTCGTCAAGTCTCGAGCGTACGACTGATACTTGACCAAAACTGCCGAAACCAATCACTTTTATCACCTCAAAATCACTCGATTTGATATGTAATTCATTAATACGACGTACCAGCGGTTCAATAAACTCTTGGAAACGTTGCTGGTTTTTGTTACGCGTTAATGGACCGCCAACAGAGGTCCTTAGGCACTCATAATACGTGGCATTGAGCAAGTCGAGCATTATCTCACAATTGATTGAATGTCGAGCGCCCTCAAACATGGTTGGTTTCAAATTAATTAGTTGTTTCAGTTGATCAAATCTTGCAATCAATGATGGTGCCATTACATCTACGATGCTCTCTAATTTGTGTCCATTAATTTCATCCTCTCCATTCTCATCGACTCGGTGATTTGTGGACACTTGGGCATCAATGTTATCGACCACATCGCTTGAAATGTACTGGCATGTATCGTTAGGTAATATGGCATTGTCTTCATTGTGACATCTTGATCTGAGGTCAATATCGATGAGGAAAATATCCCTCGAATCTTGATCCATTATTATTAGATATTGTGGTCCCTTGGGTAAATGCTTTAAATAAAATAGAAACTTCTTCTCTCGAGGGTGCAAAGTTTACATCAGCCGCAAATAACACACATCAGGGCAACAATGCAGGCATGTTGTTCAACACTCTTGGAGGCGTCGACAAATTTGTTATGTTTCTCAAATAAAAGAAACACAGATGATCGTGCCCTAACAGCGCTTTCGTCGAGCTCTTATTCACTTGTGCGCGTGTCATGCTTTCTAGGACACTTTGGTCTTGTAACTGTGTCTTTGTTGTTTTCCCAAAATTCTGCTGCTTCAACCTGATATTCCACTATTCGTCGATGTATCCCGGTTGTTCTACCCTTGTTTACTCAAAATTTAGTCCCAAAATTTTTTCAACGCTTTGGAAATCACGCAAGACAATTCAAGTATTTTGGGACATGTTGAGCTTATTGGGAATTCCCTGAATACAGTCATTTTACTGAGACAATCAGATCTCGTTGACCAACAACACACACACACACACATACATTCCATTGGTACCAGAGCCATTGAATACGAACTACAAAAGATGTAGAAGGTATCTTGCAATTTGCAAGACAGGAGGTTTGTACAAATTGACGCCTTTGTCATAATATTCAACTCATATATTAGATTAGCATGCCTAATGAGATAAGATTTGTATTCATGACATATTGGATCTCTGCGAATAAGTAATTGCTCCATCGTTAATGTTAGCATCAACGATCCGAAATTGCCAATGAGAATGTCACAATTCGAACATGAAGCAATTTGACGATCGCTTTTTCCTAAACGGGTGCATTGACAAATCTGAAAGCTTCTGTGCAACAGATAAGTAATATTGACATTGAAACTATGAGTCATTCTCACTGATGTTTAGAGTCCGCTGTCGATTGATGTTAGATATCTTAAGCAAAGCAAGTAGTGAATCTTGTCATTCTCTGATGAAGCATGACGCTCATCATTAGTTGCTATTTGAACAGTATTTCTACATGAATGATGCACTGGAGACGATAAGACCAACCAGACGCTGATCATCAATTGTTTGTGCCATATGTGAATATGATTCCTTATTTTCTCTCGAACACTAAGCGTCTCGCAGTGATTTGAATGAAGAAAACAACATGGAAATGAACAGTAATAACTTATTTGCATAAGCTCTATTGCGCAAGTTTATCGTGCCACCGCCCAACAAATATCATGCACAGCACTAACTCACTCGCATATATAATTAGAGTCGAGTGAATTTATTATAGCGATTACGTAAACGTAGTCTTAGCACAATTGTTGCAATTATCTTTCTGTCAACAACGTAGATGACAGGTTGATGTTGTGAGATATCTTGCTTTAATCTTTTCGAAAGTTTGGGTCCAAGACAATCATTTCGTCCAGCCAACAGTTGAATTCGACCAACTGATTGTTCAAATGTTCAGTAAGATATACGCGCGGTGTAGACTCCAAAACCATCGCGAAACAGAACAAAACTGCACGCCGTACAAATGGTTCAACATGGTACTTGTAGTGTTTCATACACTCTAATAGCTCTGACGACATCTTGCAAGCAATAGGCAAGTGGGCGGAACACTTGAGAATAAGACCTAAAGAGAAGAATGTGCGCCCTAACAAGTAACATTCTTCATTCTCGCCCACACCGAATATTGTTTCTCCCTCGCAGAGACGTGGATTGTCCACTTGTTTGTTGGCGTCACCCATTTCCTTAATGCGCTGCTTACTCAATGAGTTCAAAGTCAGCTCGAGCACCTTATCCTTGGCTCGAGCACCATTCGCACGACGCTTTCGTTGTAAACTTTCAAGTATTCCAAAGAAAAACAATCCAGCATGAGCACTAAACTTGTTGACATGGTCACCCTTAGTGCCACTTGATTCACTACGCCGGTCTAATATACTTGACCGCCACTGGGTACTCTTTTCGACATTCTTCAAAAATGTCTCGATAGGTCGAGCCTGCGACCCACGGTGGCCAATTATGCCACTTGATAGTAGATAAGCCGAACCTACCAAAACTTCGAGTATGTCGAGCCGATGACGGATGCTATGATTGGTCGCATTGAATTGATCCAGCAGATAACCAGCGACTAAAGTCGGTGAACAAGTACATAAACTACACATTGCACTCATTCTCATACCAACAAAGTTTTCAATTTCAAAATGATTGTCTAGATTTAGTAGCACGCGAACGAACTCTACAGCTACATCGCCGATTGAGCTAGAATTTTTCTTGATGATTTCAGGTGCACTTTGAAGGCAAGCCTCCACTAACCGTGAATTCTCATTTTCCATGAGACCTTCGATACAGTCCCTCGGGTATAGAGGCAAGGGTTTGTCATCAGATTTGGGGGCCGGCGTGTCATTGCTTGTATCGTACGGAATTAGATCGTCGTCATCGTCATCAACTTCTTGAATCGCTGATTCCTTCCCATGTTGGCTTTTCTTATCTTTCTCAGGTCCTTGGGGTTCGTCTATCATTGGCGATGGCCCAAATTCAAATCCATTGTTGAATAATTGTTCCACATACTTGGAATTCTCATCGAGATCATCGTAATCGAGCTTTGGGCAGTCTTTTTCATCACAAGTACAGGCCGATAATAAGATTTTGCCAGTGGCCATTCCTAAACGTCTCAGATCACCGGATGGATTCCCTATGTAATGATGCATTCCTTTGAAAATTATCTCACGTATGTTGGCAGACTTTTGTACAAAATAACTTTTGGTGGCTGATTCTTGAAGAACCTCACGTGTTGCCATACTAATGGCACGACATAAGTAATAACTTTGCGAGTAAGAGCGTAATATAATATTACTGTGGTCAGCCCAGGACTCAATCAACTCGATCAAAGTGTCGACGAGCAATAGATTTTTGGGCGCTAGTCTCTTGAGGTAATTGAATATGTTGAATAGCAAAAAGTCATAATCTCTTGCATAATGATGCATTAATAAAAACTTGCGACATACAAGATACTTGAGAATTTGATGATCTACAATCAGGCTTTCTAGAATTGCATATATCTTGTCGTCATCGTTATTCGATGGTTTGTAGTACAAAAACAATGGTGCTATCACATGCTCAAGATATCTTGAGCATTCAGACGAAACTACTATAGTAAAAATAACTTTCTTAGCTAGCATTGAGATATTTTGTGATTTGCACAAATTTGGGTGGATGAATTCATCCCAGATGACTCTCTGGTGGCCCACAAATGCTATGCGTCCAACGATGTGAGAAATCGTCACCACAGAATAATCTCCGTCAGGTTTCAAACTGTCGATTGCCGCTGTAATGTTCTTGGTCAGATGGATGTAAAATGGTCGAGGATGAAACGATTTACGATTATGAACTCCCCTTTTGTTTGCTACGATTTCAGGCAAGGATGTTAGACATGTCGCATAACGTTTGCTAGATTCTCTAGTTGTTGCGGGGTGTAAACACGCCTTCACCAAACTGTTCTTGAGCCACTGACTTTCATTGGCATAGATGAGATTCTGTAATGCGTCGATGATGACCTCTGTTTTATGACACGGGCTGGCTATCCGTTGAAGTTGACTAACAGTGAATAAGAAGACATCTGAGCAAATATCTGAGGCCAATTGTATGATGCTTGCTATAGTATCACGAGCACTCGACTTGTTATCATTTTGCTTGAATTCCAAAGACGGCTCGATCGCATCCAAAGCCGCCATGGCGCATCTATAAGCCTCATCTTGAGTAATTTTGCTATCCTGAAGTCGAGAAATCAGCTCCTTCTCAATGTGATACACATCAATGTATTCGGCGTCCATTTTCACCGATTAAAGTGGAAAGATGAACGCAGTGAATGATTCTCAATGCCCACGGGAAAAGCGACATGAGTGAATCACATGTTGAGATTCAGGATGCAGTGACTGTAAGTTGATGCCGCCTCTACAATACAATATCGCTTTAAATGATATTTTTTCCATTAATATATGGAAAATACTATTAGATATATCATAACTAAGGGATTTATTGATAGCTAATTTGATATAGAGAGAAATTTCTGTTAAAATTATGATTAAATACTTCGTGACAAACAGGCGCGAAACCCTCAATGCAGACGCGTTATAAACAAATGCCACTCTTATAATCGATGGCTCTGGTCGAGACATCCTGGTTCATACAACCAATGTTTCGCCTTTTACTAAACATTGCGTGGTGTCTCGGCCATTAAATGAGCACTACAAAGCAATTTTTCTGCCTCCTGTCGGAGGTCCACCCTGCTTCTAATGTTTATCTAATCACATTACAATTTACATGCCAGTGACGAAGGCTACACATTGTCAATCTCTTTAGCACATGCCACTTCGTCCTTTGCCATTGTCCTGTTACAGATTGAAACAACAATGCGTGCGTCACGGGTGAATTCCGAAGTACTTAAACTCAACGCAAGGAAGAAATTACTGCAATTCTTCGATAAATATGAAGGGACAAAAGTAAGTTATATATACCGAAATGGCTAGTAACCCATCGTAGGCCATAACCCTGTACATATTCGCTCACTGACGACCTCATTTGTTGACCCCCTCAACAGACTATAATATGGGATGAAAACCTCTCGGGGCCGTTCGGCCTAATTGCCAATTATCCTTTGTTGAAGGAGCGGGATGTCGTTCAGATGTTCAAACTGGAGGCTGGAAAAGTCATGTGCGAAAAAATCACTGATCACTACATCTATCTAGTACGCAAGGATTGGGGTAACATGCGATTTATAGCTGACAACTTGCTCAAGGCCGATAAGATGTTCCTTAAGAATACTACGCTAGTATTTGTCCCTCAAAGATGTCACAGCCGCGAGATGTATCTAAAACAAAATCTCAAAGTTGATTTAGATAATATCAATGCTATTGATGAGTTAGATATCGAATTGTTTGTTATTGATACCGATGTTTTATCAATGGAAAACGATGCTGTTTATCGTGAAATACACGTTGAAGGCGATCCCACTTCAATGCATCATATAGTCAACAGTATAATCAAGATAGAAGAGGAGTATGGAATTATTCCACGGATATATGGACAAGGTGATGCAGCTAAACAGGTGGCTAACATGCTGGTCAAACGTGGAATCAGTGTTGACGAGGCGACAGCCAACAAATCGTCTAGTATTGATAGTTTGCTGCTCATCGATCGCAAGATCGATCTAGTGCCTATTCTATTAACTCAATTAACATATGAGGGCTTGCTGGATGAGTTATTCGACATTCGTTATGGAACAATAACGTTACCATCCGATAAATTCGTTTCGAATGACGACAAATCAGCGTCCAGAGACAACGCAGAATCAGAGGGCCCTAAGATCCCATCCACGCGAAAATTTGAACTCAAATCATCTGATGAGTTGTACACTAGACTACGCGATTGTCATATCAATGGTTCTTGGTCGACTCTGAAGATATCGGCACTCCAACTTCAGGCTCAATATGACGATAGTCAAGTCGAAGGAAAAAGCGTTCACGAGATACGTAAGATTGTTTCACGTGTGCCGTACCTCAAAGCAGCCAAACGTTCTCAGGCTACACAGACGGCGATAGCTGAACTCATCAAAGAGTCAATATTAAGAAATGAATTTACTCATTCACTTCGCTTGGAGCACGAGCTATTGCAACAAGAACTATCTCACAAAGTGCACCCAGATATAAAGCTCAAGCTTCTAAGACATGATTCTTACCACTCTGTACTGAGATTGGTGTGTCTGCAATCAGTTGTAAGCGGCGGACTCAAGACTAAAGTGGCTAACGAGTACAAAGAGGACATCATCGACAACTATGGTGTAGACTTCTACTTTCTTTTGTGCAATCTTGAGAAAGCCGGTGCATTGATGATTCAAAACAACTCATCGACTACGTTAAGCGAGAAAGTAACCGGAGGGCAACCTAAAAGTTCCTATGGAATGATCAAACGAGCATTCAATTTGATCAAAGAAGACGTTCAAGAGGTTAATCCTGATCATATATCTTATGTTTATGGAGGATGTGCGCCAGTTTCGGTGTGCCTTGCTAAGAGTATAGTTCAACCTGGAATCGGATGGCGTGCAATGAGTGACAATCTGAGATTATTGCCAGGTCCAACTGTCGAAACTACCCAGAGACTGTCATCACCCTCTTCGCGGCATCAACGGCGTAATTCCATTTCTTCAGCTAACTCAAGTAACGACGACCATCGCACAGTGTTAGTATACTTCATCGGAGGTTGTACGTTTGCTGAAATATCAGCGCTGAGATTTTTGTCACAACAAGAAGAGAACAATTGTGAGTTCATTGTTGCAACAACCAAAATAGTGAACGGTCGTACGTTCATCGATTCCCTTAACTCTCAATGTTTCTAGATTTGACCCTTAAGATTTTCCATTCGATTTGAAACTGTGATGTTTAAAATGAATAAAATTATGCTCTCGCCAATCAATCAATCTAGGGGGTGAAAAATTATGGTGACGTGTGTCTGGCATTGCCCGGAGTAGTCTGAATTAAGTTTCCTTCGATTGGATTCGTATATCGAGCTAATCTGCGTCGCCGATTCGAGCGCGCTGCTGGCCGGCGAACTTATCCCAGCCGACACACCGGCTCGACTCCGAATCCCGTCAGCGTTTTGTTACAAACGTTTGACTGTCTTCTCCGGGCGGCACATTATGAGATGTGCCGCGAGACGGTGCGACGGGAATTTTCTCTTAAGTCCGTGCGATTTTTCAATCGACGCCCATCAAGGGACACACTCACCGCGTTAACAGTGGCCATCCTCAGACCTTCCCAGGGGTGAAACGCACGCCGGGACTTGGGCGGCGAAGCGGGCAACCCCTAATACGAACTCGGGACCAGAACACTAACACATTAATTTTGGGTGCAGACGTCTTATTTATATTAACCACTTGATATAATGTCAATCTGCAACATTAGCTCAAGGTTTGATTATGCATTTGTTGTAAATAAAAGGACTACTTTCGATCATTGATGGCTAACTGCTACTATTCGGATAGTTTAGTGCATAATTATTGTCATGATTTTCGGTTCATAGCAGATCAAGGCAGGCGCCTATGTTTCGATATATTCATCAAGTTTCGTAGAGGGCTCGCAACATGTTAGCGCCGTATGTGGATTAGGATATCAGACCTCTTGATAATAAAGCCCAAACCACTGGTGTCTGTATCATCGGCACTCGTCGACAACAATCTTATTTTGTTTTAACGAGATTTAAACGAGTTTCATAGAATTACTACTGGAGCCAACTCAGTTGTAAGATACTTTCAAGAATTGCCTTGTATCACACAATATCAGAAGTTGTCAGCCGCATCCGAAAGTTGATGAGTTCGCATCTCATCTCTCAGAGAAGCGGTGCAACGGAGTGCTCATATTTAGTCAAAGAACGTGATTTATTTCCATAGCCGCGCATTGATTACATATATTTTTCATTACGTTAAACTCTCAGGAAATTATTCTCGGTTCTTGAGTTTTTGGCGTGCCATTTTCTTCTTGGACACCTTCTTGGGCACTGCCTCAGGTGCTTGGGTCTTAGCAACACGATGTTGGCGCTCTGTAAGGATCACCTCGATGTGGCTAGGGCTGCTCATGTAAGGGTTAATCCTACCGTGGGCTCTGTATGTCCTTCTGCGCATTTTAGGTGCACGATTGACTTGAATGTGCTCGATGACCAATCGATCGACGTCGAGACCTTTGAAGTCAGCATTACTTTCGGCATTCCTCAAAAGATGCAGCAAGAATTCAGCAGATTTTGAAGGCCATCGACCCTGAGTGCACTTGTGTGCCTTACATTGGGCCTTGCGTCCTACGCCACCGTTGAAACGACGAAATGGAACGATCTCTTTCTTGGCCATGACATTCTTGAGAAATGCCTGGGCCCTTCTCAAGGGCATACCTTTGATGGCCTGAGCTGTTTCACGTGTGTTTTTGAAATGCACACGCAAATTTGATCCTTTGGCCTGGCATGATTTGGTAGCCGATTGTGGAGCACGGGAGTACTTGGCCATAGTTGCAAGTCTGAGTTTATAGTGATTGCCGGTGACAATTAATAATAACCTAATATGAGAATTAGGTATCGGTATTAAATAATAATAATAATAACGACCAAGTTGACGAGGCACGACAATCCTTAGGCATGTGTGAGCGACGGAAATCGAATGCACGGCTGCTGCTGCAGGACTCCAGCTCGGCACGCATGCGCAATGGCTAATTTAATGAGCGCTCTATTCGAACAGTGTGTTTCGCAAATTTTGCAAACTCTTGGAAGAAGAACTTTGTCATTAAGGACATATTGACATAGTGATGGGAGCTGAGCAGGACGATGGTAAAACGCAGCTTTGGATCATATGTGAGTATGCGATGATCGCATGCTAGGGAAGCTCAGTTCTCGTCGATGCGGCGCTGCTAGCATCGGCGTGATGATCCTCGTCGAGCATCGATGCTATGCAAGGATCACGCCGATGCGACGAGCGGCGCATCGAAGAGAGCTGAGCTTCCCGAGCATGCGATCATCGCATACTCACATATGATCCAAAGCTGCGTTTTACCATCGTCCTGCTCAGCTCCCATCACTACATATTAAAAACAATCATGGTATTAGCCAAATGAAAATTCAAGAGACGCATTATGTAATGTCGATTGTTTATTTTTTCATGAATGGGAGATGTACAAAACATCAATGTGGCGAGCATATTAACTAATTAACAAGTCATTTTGTAGTGACTAATGAAAATGATTCTCAAATATTCATTGCAAACCTCACATTATTTTCATACTCAACCAGATGGACATTTGACTTGATGAGTTTTGGTATATGACCTCGAGTTTGATTTGAAAGACCGTCTGACCGACCAGTGGACCATTGAAAGTTATCTGTGCAGAATTAAAAGGGACAGTTCATTGAGAATGTTTCATCAAAATTACTACTCACCTGTAACTGAAACTTGTATGACTTTTCTAAGATCCTTATCGAAACCATTGCTGGCTATGCACTCGTATATACCAGAATCGCTCATGGATGCGTGTGTGAAATTCAAAAAGCGATTATCGCTGATTAATGTCGACGATGATGATGTGCTTTTAGGCACCGATAGAAAATTTGTAGCCGGTGTCTCGAACGAAGAGCCTAAGAAAACAATGAATCAGGTGAGTATTCAACAGTTGATTAGAGGTTGACATAGTTGTGACGGCTGACAAATATGTCATGAGTCGAAAGTGGATAAGTTACCAGTTAATTTTGTGTGTAATGTGGTTTTGTTCGAATACGATAATGAGTAAGGCTGATTGTCGAGTCGTTCCCACCGTATTCTGGGCTTCGGTTCACCTTTGGCTTGACAATCGACGCTGAGTTCACGATTGAGTGGCACCTGAACATCTTTAGGTTCTTTGAGCCAGCTCAATTTGACTACAGATGACAATTATGTTGATGATTAATTATTAATTAGAGAGAAAAATTAGACTGCGGCGTGAACGTGACATATTTGTACTATAATTGTTGTTGTGCATTACTATTGCAGATTAGCACGGGATAGAGAGAAAAACTAACCATTAACAACCAATCTCACACTGCTTGTGTCGTAGCCGATTTGATTTTTGGCCGTGCATCTGTACTCCCCGGCGTCCGCAATGCGGACGTGTGGAATACGCAGCAATGAATGGTCTTGATTGCGCTCAATGTGATAGTTTGTGTCGACGGCCGCTGGCAATCGCATACCGTCTTTGGTCCAATCGAACGTGAGCGCAGCGGCCCCCTGGCCACCTTGGGCTAACGTGCACAACAGATTGACCGAGGAGCCTTCGGCGTAGCTGTCGGCCGCAACCATTGGGACGAGTTTTGGTTGCTCGACTATAATTTCGTTATGATTGTTTGTTACAAGATGTATGGTGTGATGGCCGATATGGTGTAGAGATATGGAGTAGATGTGCAGAGTGATGGTTAGTGTAAAATTTCGACCCTTTCTAACGCTGAGTATTGATTTAATTCGATTTGTGCTACATGATTTGATTCAATGTGTGTCGCAGCTGCGCTGTGGTTGGATGTTGTGTTCGTGATCACAACATCTTAGAGGCAGGCAAGCAAGCAATCTAACAAATAAGAGAGCAAGTAATTGAATAACTAGTGAGAAACAAGTATTTCTCCACAGTTTGTCCATGGCAAGTTGATTGGCAAGACTTACCGAGCGATTCGGCACGAGTGCCCACATGATGATCACAGATTACGGATAGTGAAGTTAACGCAATAATGACATATTTTATCGCACGTGTTGTGTACACGCAACAATGAGGACTACGACATGTTGTGGCAGAAGTCGGCGAAAAGAATCCAAGTGTGCCCATGATGGCTGCTGTTGTTGCTGGAAAGCAAAAACACATCCACGCAACTCACGCAGCTCGCGCTGACTGTCGTGCGATCTCAAGCGGCGAGCTCAATTAGCCGGCTCACTGATTCCGGAAGTGAGCCACTAACACTAGGCAATGGTTGTTGCTGGTGAATCGCTGGTGATAACTTGACGACTTTGCGCAGAATTGAATCGAGTTTAGTTTAGATTTTGAGTTTAGTTCACACCGAAACAGTTTCAGTTGTTTAGGTGCCCAATGTGTGTGTGTAAGTGTATGCTGTGTGACGTTCGAGAACAGTATTCGACTCAACTTGTATGTGTATTCGTATTGTTGAAGATAAAATCTGGCCAACTGTTAAGAGTGATCTTGAGTGCATGAAGAGGGTAGAGTTGTATCATGTGAAGTTGATGCGTTGTCTTCTTACGATCTTAAGTCGGCTCACACTTGAGATTATACAATCACACTATGCTATACAATACAAATGTGTTCTGCCTCATAATGTTCGCCATGTGTGATAGATAAGCAAACGACTTCTCATTTCTTCAGTTTGTCTTCAGTTGAATCTGGCTGCTCTTCTGTGCGCACGTCTTTGTGTGTGTGAATCTGATAGAATCCGGGTCTGGCCACTCGAGCAGACCTCTCGATTTTAGAATCTCGCTCGAATCTCACGAATCTCTCGCGCAAGAGATCAGCAGTGTCGCATTGATTGCTCAGTAAGAATTGATTGTTGTTGCTGTTCATGACAACATAATCTTACGTTCACAGTCATGCGGCTATGAGTATGTGATCTTGCCAGAGGTGTTTGCTTGAGATTTGAGAGTTGAAAAGTTGTCACTCCGTTGCTGCCTTGATTGATCGTTGGCTTTACAAGCTTTGTCTCATTATCGAGCTTCCGTCTAATGATTTAATGTCCATTTGGTAGAATTGTTTCATTGTCTAGACTTTGATCGTGGTCGTTATCATTCTGGTATCTATAATTCACGTGTCAGAGCGGACATCACGAGTCACGTTTTTATTGGTACTAGCACTCGTACCGGCATGACAGCAATCGTATAGATATGAGAGTTCGCCTGTTTGTGCCTTCAACTTGATGCTGCTGCAGCATAACTGTTAAATGTCTGTTTGTGTCGGTTTGACTGTGTGATCACGCACTGATTAAGCAACGTCACGTGTCGGCCGGTCGGTCGATCCGTCCGTCCGTCGGTCTGTTTGTTTGTACTGCATACGCGCTGAATATCAATCGGTGCTCGTTGGCTGTCCAGCTCAACGCGAACGAGTTACGCGCGTGTCGTCGTTGTTATTGTTGTTGTTGTTGTTGTTGTTGTTGCATTCGAACCGCTGACTAAATCTACTCTCTTGAAACTAACTGTCCTATTATTACTCGTGTTCCCCACTATTCACGCGTTAAGAGCCGAAAGAGCACCGAGAGCGAGGAGCGAGCGCTTGCGCTGTGGACGCCATCGTGCTGCTGACGGGAGCTACAGTTCAAGCTCACAATCGGAGAGTCAGTCAGTTAGCTGGCTAGCAAAAGGGGCACCAGCATGTCAGCGACACGCAATGCAATGCAGCGTACAAGTGCGTTACGTCAACGTCCGTTCAACACACACTCACATGCATACATACAATCACTCGCTTATGGTTCATTCGAACAACTCAAGAGCGGCAGGCTCAACAATAACAACAACGATGAGAACAAGAACGAGAACGACAACATGAACAAGAATGCTAACATGTGAGAAGAGAGCAGAAAGCTAAATTGCACAGTTCTTGCTCCTGTTGTGATTTCATCTCATTCTGCTCAAGTCCGGCCGCCAATCTAGCTAGATGGCTAGCCGGCTTGCCGCAGGCATCTGATTGCTTATGTAACAACGTTAAGGAGCTCATAAGGCTAACACACTTGCACTCAGACTCATACACACACGCACACGCACACACAGTTTGTCGGCGGCTCAGCCCACAAGCTGCCTGCCATCGAACGACGACGTGCCATCGAATATTGTGCCGTCTGTGTGCTCGTTTGTTAGACACACAATTGTTCAAGAACGACGACTCTCTAACACAACAATTCATGTGTAGTACCATTGAGAGAAGTTACGAGTATAGATCAAGAGAGCAAGTTTGCGAGTATGTTTGATTTGAGTGAACGACTCGAGGGAGAACTCAAGCTCAAGCTCAACTTAAGAATGTATCATTTGTATTGGCGTGTGGGTGCATCGAAACTTATGCTGGTCGCTTGTCATTACATTACACTCAGCACCAAATAATTTACACTGTGCCGTGCCGTGGTGCACACTTTATCGTAACACCATGAATATACTTATGATACGCTATCTCTTTGCTATTTGACTGGCCATTCGTGGCAAATACAAAGAGCAAACACACAGTAGGCACATAACAAACAGTAGTTTTATTGCAAACAAAGATGATCAATGAGATGAAAATATCTAAAAAGCTCGTGTGAGGCAGAAGGCAAGAGCTATAACAGTAGAAGGCAATTCAATTTAAAGGCAGGAGACATTCTATGCTCTATTTCTCCCACGTGCTTTTGAATCTTAGCCTTTCTCCTTACATCATTCTCACATCTTAAGATAGCAAGCGAGAAAGAGAGAACAGCTGATTCAGACGACGAGACTGACCGATGATACATTGTTGCAGTGCCGATCAATCAATCAAAAAAACAGGCCGTTATCTTTGTAGTTACGTAAGTCTACGTTGAGACATGAAGGAGCGATGTTGTTGTTGCTGCTGCTGCTGCTGCTGCCATTACCTGTGCTGTGTCTCGTGAGACATACAACAAAAACAAAGTGAGCACAAATATGTTCTCTATCTCATAGTAGAACTCATGTAGATGGCTGACAGTAGATGACGTGCTCCATACGAGTAAGTTAGAGCCAGGATAATCCAATATAATTTGTGAGTGCTATCTTAGCTTAGTCGATAACATGCGCTCATATTGGAGATCACATTGGGAAGAATCGATGTGTTTTTTTTATATGGAAATCTAGCGGCTAACAAATGGATGTCTATGGATGGAGCCAACAACCAAACAACAATTGCTTGACGGTGAGCTTTTAACGCGCACCGAACGAAGCTCATTTTATTATCATGTGTCCCTTGTTTTGTCTTTTATTTTATCGAGCTCGCGCACTAGCTCTAGCTCGATCTCGATTTCGATAGAAGACACCTTGAGTTGACTTGACTTGACGTGAGCATCATCAGAGGGCGAGACACAAGCTAACTAAAAGCCAAGACCAAATGAAAGTGGATTAGTGAAAGCATTGTCTCCAGTAGCTGCTGGCTGCTAGCTACTGGCTACTGGCTGATATCTGTTAGTTGTGAGTTAGGCGATGCGTGAGTTAGTGGCGCCATCTGACGCCCGGAAGAGAGGAAGGAAGCATGAGTCAGGCTCGCGGTGGCGTTTGTCGACTTGTCGTTCATTGGCAAGCCGAAGCTCAACTCGAACCAGACTCGAGAGCCAATTAATGAGCTCGCGAGGCCTCCGAGAATGAGCAGCGAAAACGAAGAGAATGAAGAGCACGAACGAATGAACAAACGAATGGCTTCGATTAACCGGCGACCGCAAACACGCGCGCGCGCGTGGGCGTGGCGCTCGTTTGTCACAGTGGTCCCATTAATCACGGCGCTAGCTAGCCTAGTGGCCTTTCAAGCTGGCTGCCTGACTGGCTGACTATTTGTGTTGTGTTAGCCGGCTGTGATGTTAGTACTAGTGTTCACAAAGTAGTTGGTTATCTTTTTGTGTCCACCAACGGATGAACAAATGAACGAACGAACGAACAAACGCGTATGAAAGAATGAACAACTGAATAACTGTGAATGTGAAACACGCCACACTTCCGGACAGAGAATGCACACACAGTAGCATCGAATATAGCAAGTAGCACGAGTTCAGCATCGCAAGCAAATGAGTTGTCATGGTGCACTTGTCATGGGTTCATACTCACACCGATTGCTGTCTGTCTGTCTGTTTGCTTTAGTCGGCTGTTCGGATGGCTTCATACGGTGGATAATATGGATACACACACACACACGAGACAAACAGACCGAGCGATAGAATTCGGTGCCAATGTCACGTGCTCAGTCACTTGTCAGTCATAGTCAGGTGTTGTAGGCATTGGGCTCGCGCTAGTTAGATAGTCGAGAGCAATTAGTGTATGAGCATTCGTATGGTTATGTGATATAATAGAGCACGCACGCACCCCTAATAGGATTGAATTGAGTAGAATATTTGTGTCTATCCAACGAGTAAGAAAGTTTAACGTAACTTAGCACAACTGAAATGAAAATAGCAAAAAATAAAAATAAATAGAAGATGTCTAAACTCAAAAAGAAAATAATAACAACAATAATAATATACGAATCTACGAAAAATAGAAATAATAAAAAGAGAAAGCAAAATACTAGAGAGCGCCAAATGGGCCAAATGTTTGACAAACGAACAGGCAGCGCGCGTGATTGTTCGCGCTCTTTCGGCGGCTCTTCGACATTTTTAAACTCGACTTCTTAATTCTAGAGTTGCCAAGTTTGTGAGAGCTGGCGAGATCGTGACTTTTTGGTGGCAACTGAGCGCCATGAGTTGCGGGAATAAACTCGGCCCTGTTAGCTGGCATTTAGCAGCTAAATAGCAGCAGCAGTAGCAGAAGTGTAGCTCAACAGAGTCGAGCACTGGCAATAGAACCAAATAGCAGGCCTCTCACGAGTGCACAGAATATAAAATGTGCTCCCAACTTTTGCACATTAGTTGAGGCCAAACAGTTTGGGTCAACATTCGGTAGCCTTGTACGGTCTCGTCTCGTCTCGTATGGTCGTTGCCGTCGTAGGTCGTTGACTAGCGTCGGTCGTGGTGTCAGTCGGAACACTTGTGCGACGAACACTTGTCGAGACACACGTGGCACACACATACACACACGCACACGAACATTGCGTAGCATGCCAAATAGATATAAAGCACTAGCAAAGATAGCCAAGCAATCAAGACAGAGCGGGAAGCGAGAGAGACGAACGGACAAGCAAGTAAGCACGCTGTCGACACGCCCACAATAGAGCAGAGACAAATGAGCAGTTGGGCTGGCGTAGCCTGGCATGCGTGTGTGTGGCACGCCCACTGAGACCCAGAATCCCAGAGCAGCTTCAGAACCGAAAGACCGAAGCCGCCTCAAAAGTTGAGCCATCGAACGAAAACTAAAAGTTGAGATTGAGATTGAAATTGAAATCGAAATCGAAATCGAAAATCGGCTCTTGGGTCGACGTCGTCATCGTCTTAGCAGCAGTTGCTGTTGTTGCTGCTGCTGAATTTGCGCCCAGAATTTGCTCAGACAGTATGCTAGTCAGTCTGACTACATCGAACTCATCTCTAGCACATTGTGAGAAGTGCAAAGGCAAGCAAAGAGAACATCGAGCGAGCGAGAGAACGAACGAACGAACGAGAGAATGAAGGATAGAATTGTGAGTTTTACGCCTACGGCAAATAGCAATTGATGTGCCAGCAGGTGAGCTGAACAGAGCAGAGCACGCAGTCAGCGATGGCAATGCCAGTAGCAGATTGCGCGTGCAATCACGGCACGTTTAATCTTCAGTGAACTTGTTGTCAGCACACACAATTGTTGTTGGTGCCAGCGAATTGTTGAGCCGAGCGCCATTTCGTTGAGTCGCGCGTTACGTTTCGTTGCTCGTCTTGACTGTCTGTCATCGAACAGCAAGCGGGTTCGGCTCAAGTGCTGTCGTTGCGATTGTTGCTGCTACTGTTCGAGTTGGAGTTGGATTCGAAGTTCGAATGAAAAAGTGCAAAGAGCAACGAGCACGAGAAGAAGGATATTATTTATTTATACAAATGTTTGCGTGCTTGATTGTGTGTACAAATAGAAATCTAAAATGGAAAGTTGACGTATAAAGTAATGCTAGTGTGCCCTCTAGCGATGGTAACAGCAACTAAGCTCCGAGAATCTGGATTTAATCTGTCTGTCTGTCTCTTGCATGTCTAAGTTCCAAATGTCCGCTTCTTAATCCAATTGCTAAGCTAGTTAAATGAATATGACAATTGGGAATGAAATGAAAAAAAACCAAGAATTAATAAAAACATTGAGAAATAGTAACATTGTGTGACATGATAGAAAAAGCTCAGCTGTGTTACAGCTAAACAGTACACTGTTTAGCAGTTGTCATGCATCAAGTATAAACGTGATATAATCACAACGACAACAACTCATTCAGCTGACTATACGAACTACGACGATGCGATGCGTTCAAGTGTGTGCCGTATGCTGCGTGCGTATTTCGTTGTCTCGGGGCCCCAAAAGCGGCTGCATAACACAAGCAGCTGCTTCTGTTGGAATATTGTTCGCTGACCAGCTCATAAGAATGGACTCTGCCTTTTTCTATTCGCCTCCTTCTGTCCATTGTGAGGCTCAGTTAGTGGAAAGCGACCCTTCGTTGACTCGCATCGTGCGTTCACCATGTGATGCGTTTGTGTGTGTGCTTTTTGCGACGCTTTGTGGGGCTTGACTTGAATCTTGCTTGCTCACAGCTTGCTTTGGTGCTGTGTGTCGTTGACGATGAATAAAACAAGTTATAATATAAGGAGCGGGGCGTACAAAAGCAACGGCCGGCGCCAGAATTCAAAAGCAGCAGCAGTTGCTCAGCCAGCGGCTGGCTCAGCATCGAGCTAGCCCGGGGTGGCTGACGCACGCGAGCGTATGTTGGCCAACTGACTGACTGACCGACCAGGCAGCCAACCAACCGGAAGTGCCGGACGTCATTTGCGTTTTTCGCTCGAGTGCCACGCCCATTAATCTCGTTCTACACGCTTGGCGTGCCAGCAGGGTGACGTGCGCCAAACACCCCAGAAGAGAGACTGGTCAGAGTCCACTGGCTCGGTTCCCCTTTAGCCTGTTCTGCTAACAGGCTGGCTGGCTGGCATGCAAGTGAGTGAGTCACTGGTCGGCCAATTGAGTGGCTTTTTTGTTGCCGTTGTTGTTGTTGTTGTCATTATTTTCGTTCTGTTCATGCACAGCCACTGGTGGTCTTCACTAACATCTGGTTGTCGTTGCATTCCTACGAGCTTGCTTGGCGACCAATGTTGTTCACATAAACAAGTGACAAGCCAGCAAGGAAAGAGAAAGAGAGATAGAGAAGGAGCTAATCACCTGGGCGTCGTCCGATAGTTGACTGTCCAGTCACCTGTCACAAGTGTCGACACCACCGATTGGATGCGCGCCAAACACACGCACACGCAGAGTCTAACTCGCGCCAACCTGTGCGTTACAGACTAGAGAATGAGCGAGAACGAACGAGCGAAATGCGAATAATCAAATCAGCGTCATCTTTCGTTAACGTTGCGTGTTAACGTCGCTCGTGCTCGTTTGACATGCACCTGTATACACGTTGTCGATCTCACGCACCTTACAGGTACTTAGTCATTACACACATCGAGACATGGGGAAAACGAAATCCACATCTGGACAGACAGATAGACATTTGCATTGCTTGCGACGCCTTCGGGGAATTTGATTGAGGCGGCCAGCTCTGTCGATGGTGGCTTTCGATGGTTCCAAATGGTCGTGTGTCGATCACGTCGATCACACACGACAAGAGGCGTCGAGCTGCTTGCTCCAGCAATTGATTGTGAGCTGCATTGCACTCAATGATTGCCACGACCAAGCTGGCATGCATTGCCATTGGATTGATATTCGTTGGGGTTGCTGCTCCGCCATTCCCCACATTGATTCCGTTCGGTTAAGTTCGGTTCGGTTCGGTTCGATTTGATTTGATTCGTTCATTGATCTCTATCGTTCGTTGAAGTTTGACAAGCGACTAGCGAGGGGCGAAAGCGAGCAGCAGGAGAAGGAGAAAAAGAAGTGCAAGTAAAAAACAAAATGCGCGTTAACTCTGATTGGAAGCTACGCGATCGATAAATCAACTCGTCCAACACGATAATTGACTCCACTTTTCCTCGACGCCGCGCCCATCTTTCGCTCTGGCCCACAATGCCAGAGATGCCATTGAGCTGTAGGCATTGCCAAGCCACTTGCAGTTTCTGGTTTGCCCTCGCTCACAGCCAATGGCAGCGTCTCACGCGAATCTCACTCTTAGCTAGCCAGCTGGCTAAGAGCTAAGGGTTGCTCGGATTCGCTAAGAAGTGTTTCTGTTCTTGGCGCTACCACTGCCATTGTAGCTGTATCTGCAGCTGCAGCTATAGTGCGCTCCCGCAAGCTTAACGAACTCGAGAGGAGTGCAAGACTTAAGCGAGTGCCGCATCATCATGTCGATTAATGGATTAACGCGCACGCACTTTTCGCGTATTAAGAGAATGCGCCAGTATAGACACACAAATAGACAGACAGACAGATAGATAGACACACGGACCATCAACGAAGTAGAGGCGGCGGCGGGGGTGCGAAAACTATCAAGTGCAAGAGGCGCAAATCAAGACAAGAGTTAGGTTTTGTGTTGCCGCCCCGCTCGTATACTTACACGAACGAACGGTGCCAATACAAACGGTGCTAAAGAACGTTTCTGTTTGACGATCTTGTCTCGTTCTTGGTGAGCCCGCCACACTTTTGGGTCCCAATTTCGCTGCAAGTTCCGCTTTTTGCTCGTCTGCTTTGTATTCGTTCTTGCCCGTCGCTATTGCCACTTGTCGCCGTTCGCCGGTCGCCGGTCGCCTATCATCCGTCGCTCTTTGTCGTAGTCATTGCTACTGCCACTGACTGCTCTACTGGTGTTGTCTAACTCTAATGTTGAAGATGTTAGCCGCCGGACAATCGAGAGAGAACGTACGATCGATCTATTGAATTCTATGTCAGGCGCCTCGACGAACGAACAAAAGAGCGAGTCAGCTAGCCAGAGAAAACAAAGAGTCACTGGTGATAGTTTTGTTCACTTTGTCTCGCTCACTTGATTCTTCCTATTTCCCCTCTACACACATATTATCACACTAGCCTTACACTGGACTCGCTATTGATAACTACGCTCGTTCAACTCGAGCAGCTATCAGAGTTTGATGGTCGCTTTGCTTTGCCTCAAGTAGATCAAGCTTGTGCTAAGAATAGGGCTAACAGATAACTTTGTTGTTGTTCCCACACAAACTCACTACGCACACAGCTATCAGTTTGATCGCTAACTCTGTCTTCCAATGGATGTGTTCTTTTTTCGCCTTGAGCGCTACGCATGAGCCCACGATCGTTGTTGTTGTTGTTTGACACAATCATTGTTTGTTGTTGCTGTTGCTGTTGTTCTCTTTGTTGTCGTCATTTTAGTGTTTAGTTGTTCTTGGTGTTCTCAGTGTTGCACTATTGTCTTGCACTTGAGGGCACTTTCGATCAAGAGAGCGAGGCCAAATTAATGCAATAGCTCGCAACTCATTTGTTTTGACTGCACTTCGCAGTGACGCAACTATTGTTGTTGCTATCACTTATTGATTGTCGTTGATTGAAATTGCAGCTATCTATGAATATCAGAGTGAATTTAGGCCACGAACACGATCGAGTGAATCTAATTTAAAGCTTTATCTTCGTTTCTTTTCTTATCGAGTTGAGTCAAGCTTTCAACAGCCACAAGAGGAAATTATCTTCCTCGCCCCGTCCAAAGAGAAATTTGTTCTTGTCGTTTGTCGTTGGTCGTTACGTGCCAATTTAACGTGCCATTTCGTACATCTCGCGTGGGCAAACTTGGTCGTAATTTCTCGCGGCCTCACTTCGTGCGCCTACAACAAGTGCGTTCTAGTAGTGTAAACTGAGAGCTAGCACGTGACAAGTAGTTAAATTCAGTAGTCAACTTGTATCCAACTTGTGTAAACGCGTGATGCAATTTGAGACGCTTCCTTTGGTTGTTTTAAGAAAGAGAGGGGAAAGAACGAGAATAAAATGAAACACAGTTGATTTTGTTGAATATAATCTCGAAATTATTCAATAACAAGAGAAAGACTTTGACAAGAGCAAACTTGCCTTGCAGTGAGTCAGTGCCAATGCAGAACTTACTGTTGATACACTGCTGAAATCAGCTGATCTTAGCGGTTCACAAGAATGCTGCTGAACTTTGCTAATGTCGTCAACGGGCGGAGAAGAAAGGAAACGTCAACTATATTTGGCAAATGCAATTGTCAACATGCCTACATATAGTAGAATAGAAGTAGAAGCAACATTGCTTGTCAGCTGCCTGACAGCTGAACGTACGTATTACGTTCAGCTTATTAATGGACTCTTGTATGCTCGATTATCGATTCATTTCCAACTGATCCAACTGACTTCTGTACAAACTGATGGTTGCAAATGTTCGGTGGCCCACTGTTGTCCTTGCAAAAGCTCGACACTGGAGCATTTCGATTGAGTTAGTAGTGTGACTATCAATAGGCTCGATAGGTCGATAGTCAAATTTACGGCAAGTCAATGGCAAGCAGTTTGATGAACGCAATAGAAAATTCAGCTCGACAAACGAAAAGTTGCCGTGCACGAGCAATCGAGCAACGAATGAACATTCTCTCTCATTTTGAATGCTCGAGAGTTGATTTGCACACAAGCTTTATGTTGTGAGCACACGTTGATCAATGTTGTCAATGCGGTAGTCAATGAAATGTTGTGTGGCCCACTGTCGAGCTTTGTGTGTCACTCTATAGACTGAGCTTAGCGATGGCTGGCAGCCTGCACTTGCTCCGGACTCAGCTGAACTGAACTAAGCTGAGCTGAGCTCGAAAGCAACGGCCCAGAAGCTTATGTTAAGCAAATTGAAGCCCTTTGTCTCGTCAACGACGGTCAGGACGGAATGTACGTACGAGCAGTTGATCAAGCGAGCATTGAGTGCACACTTGATTCGAAGCGTACTGCACTGCACTTATAGCTCTAGTCTCAGTGCCAAAATAGACTAATGCACGCTTCGAATTTGAATATTGAATGCTGCTGTTATTGACAACATCAGCTCGCAGTTGATCGTCGTCAGCTTTTGTTTGCCTTCGTTGCTCGGTCGTTCGTTCGTTCATGAGCTCTCACTACGTACGTAAAAGTCTGGCCATGTTCACTCGATATATTTATCGCTGAGACTTTCTTATAACTCTGACTCTAACTCTAACTCACATCTCTGTCAGTTAGAGAGCGAGAAAAAGAGAGCGAACATTGACAGAGCAGCAACATCGACAGAATCGATACTGCTGCCACCATTGATTGGTCTAGTATGTACTATCAGTGTCAATCGACAGCGAAGGCGAAGGCGATCGCGATGGACATCGCATAGAAGTAGACAGCTTCAGCATTGTCTGAGCAAGCTATCTGGGAGCTGTAGTGCGTGCGTGTGTGTCGCCTAATCCGGGCCTCATAATGGACTCGTCGCCCATGAACTGGCTCATGGTTCGCGTTCCTTGTTGTCGCTGAGCGCGTGGTACAAGCGGCGAACGGGCAAACGGATGAACGGGCGAATGGGAAAAGTGGGCGTGTCACACACGCACACACAACATCTATTATCGTGTCGGTCTGACAGCCGGACAGTGAGCTAACATTGTTGGTTGACTCGATGGCTTGCTAACTTTGTGCGATGTTGAGTCAAGGAGGCAACATTAAACTGCACCTAACAACGAGTGAACAACGAGCAACTACACAGACAGCGGCAGTGTGAGTGAGCAAACGAACGAACGAATGAACGAGCGAACGAGGCAGTCAGGCAACCAACCGATGGCCAGATTGGCGGCGCTCTTCTTGGTTAGATTATGCGCCCGCGGCGTCGTCACTATTGAGCATCCGAGCCGGTCCCGTTACGCAACGTTAACGCTCCACTCTAACATTAGTGCGACAAGCGACTATTTGAGGCCAGCATGAGCTTGTTGTCGGCACCGGTGGCGGTTGTTGTTACTCGCGAATAACTGCCGTGTAGTGGCAGCAGCAGCCAGTACATAGCAAAGCAAGCATTGGCTGTGGAGGTCGTGATTTAGTCAACAGAGCAGAAGCATACATTGCATGACAACGTTTTGCTAGGCAACAGTGACATAGTGCTGGCAGTAATAATGCACCAGCGTCAGCAAAATTGTCGCCTCGGCCTTCAAACTCGAGCTCACTCACTCACTTACAAATGTTGAACTTAGTCGCTAACCTCAAGTTTAACGGCTCGGCCACGCCCTCTAGCTAGCCAACGATAGTGGTCTGGTCTAACACAAACATTAGTAGTGATGGCAACAGTGGTGTGTGGCCAACTGCCAACTACTGGTTAACATTGAGGACTAAACTATCGAGACTAGTGCATGTTTTTCTGAGTGTCACGTCAAACTTTACGTTTCGTTTGACACCAACCACATTGCTGGTGCCATTATTGCCACTGCTGCCGTTATTGAACTATTCAACTATTTTCGTAAGAACTGCTCCCTCTCCCTTCGCACACACACGTGCAACATTATTGCCACGTCCGAACATACGTAGAGTGAACCGACCGAACACATGCACACGTGGCTTACGTTAGCATTCACGAATCCAATCCAATCGAAGCAGCAGCAGCAGCAGCAATCGTTCACTTGATGGCCTCCAGAGGCTTCAGAACCTCCAGAAGCTCTCCGAACCTGGCCTGCCCGTGATCCTACTCCTGCTGCTACTAAAATTGTGTGTTCGATTGGGCTCACAGACATTGACAATAGACGAGACGACCATTTGTGGTTCCCTCGAGCCCTCGACATCGAGCGCCCGAGATTGCCATTGCGACAACATCGATCTCGCTGGCCGCCCTTGTTGGATTCACTAACACTTTGTACACTCATCGAACAGATAGTTCTTTTACATTGCTTTGTTACCTTATTCGGCTTCTATTGCCGCTACTGCTGCTGCTGCTGCTGCTGCTGCTGTTTCCATTGTTGCATACAATTCCGATTCCATTGCATTGAAGCAGTGAAGCACCTGGATTATACTATGATCCTCATTTCTCTGTCTTGCTCTTTGATACTCACTCCTTTCTCTCGGCTATTGCTCTCTATTATTGTCGTGGCTATTGCTATTGCTATTATTATTATTGTTGCTGCTGCTAGTGCTGCTATTATTGTTGTAGTTGTTGTGCTGATTGCTTGTTGTTTGTGGCCAAGTGTCGTGTGTTAAGCCCATTGTTGTAGTTGTTATCATTGAGTCTTTGTTGTTAGCTTACCAACAGTCGATAGATACACAGTTGATATGCCAATAAAGCTCAAGATTCATCGCTAACTCAACGAGCTGTGTCTTTCATCATGTGTTGTTCATTCACGAACGAATGCACGACAACAAACAACACTTCTTCTTGTGTTCTCACATGAGAAAACTTCGACCCATTTACAAAATCGACATATCATCAACGACAATACAAACAAATAGAAAACAATCTTTGCACAATCTAGTCAAGCGCCACATTCTAAATCAATCCCACAAGTAAAGCGCTGATCAAGAGTCGTTTTATTGTTGACTCAGCTCTTTAAAATTGAAGTGCACATCATTCAGTTCAGGTCTAATATGTCGTATAACGAACATGTGTCCAGCGAAATGTCCGGCTTGCCGAGATTTCGGTATCAAATGAATATACGTCTACAGCGCCATCTAGCTTGACGAAATTCAACTAAAGCTGACACATTGTGTTCAAAGGCACGCATGCGCCTTAGCGAATGTCCAAAAAAGCAGGTTAACACACGCACACACACACACACACAGATGGAGCAACAGCAGAAGCAGCAGCAGCTTGATGCTGATATTGGACAGGTGGTACACCATGGTGTCAGTAAAAGATGACGATGTTAGCTGGAAACTATGTATGAACAGCCAAATCGATGAATGAAAATTATTAAGAGTATAATTACAATCTACTATTATCAATACTATTATTATTATTATCACTATTATTATTATTAACACCAAAGCTCAAATGGAGCCTCAATATTATGAGTCGTATTTCGAAGATTCGTTTGTTGGTCAGTTGAAGCCCGGCTCAGGAGCTGACGGTGACGCTGAAAGTATACCCGACGAGGACGAGGACGAGGATCTGCACCCATCAAACATCGAGTTTGAGTTTGATTCATTTGGGCCGGAATCTTTCATTCATACACCCGCCACTAACCATGAGCAACAGCAACAACAACAAACTCAGCAAAGTCTACCGGGTCCCGAGCCAACACAACATCCAACACAAGAGTCACTGGCCCAACAGCAGCCTGCTATGGCCCGATCGTCGGCCCAATATTCTAGTATGCGCAAGCGAGTGCCGGTGAATTTAAGTGCAAACAAACAACAAACAGCAGCAACAACAATTGATCAACTAGAGCAGAAATCTGAACAACTAGAGCCAACTCAGCAAACCTTGCAAGAGCAAGAACAGCATCAGCTACAGCAGTATCAACAGCGACGTAGTATGCGCAAACGAGTGCCGGTCAATTTAAGTGCAAACAAACAACAAACAGAAGCAACAGCAATTGATCAACTGGAGCAGAAATATGAACAACTAGAGCCAACTCAGCCAACTTTGTATCAACAGGAGCCGGAGAAGGAGAAAGAGAATGGGCAGGAGAAAGAGCAGGCGCAGCAGGAGAAGGAGGAGCAGCAACAGCAACCAGTCGAGTCGCCCGACGAACCGACCACCACGGTTCAATGGGGCGATTGTCCGCTTATGTGCACTACAGACTCGATCAAACAGATTGACTTGAAAGTCATTGAGCCCTACAAGAAGATAATCTCACACGCTGGCTATTGTCACAGTCGTCCACAAGAATGCACAGCAACATTGTCGTCCGATCAAACGACTCGAGCTGGCACTGAGCCGCCAGCTATCATAGTGTTCTCTGCGTGTCATTTGCCAGACAAATCACGCCGAGACTATTGTTATGTGATGGATCACTTATTCCTGTATGTGTTAACATCGCTTCACGAACTTATAGCCGACGATTACATATTGATTTATTTGCACAATTCGTGTCCTGACCAAAATAACCTGCCAACGTTTGGTTTACTCAAGCGTTTCTATCAGATGATCGACAGAAAACTACGAAAAAATCTCAAGGCATTATATTTAGTCCATCCGACGTTTTGGCTCAAGACACTTGTGATCATGAGTCGCCCGTTTATCAGCTCAAAGTTCAGCAGAAAGATACACTTTATCCAGTCAATTGACGAGCTTGGCACTTATCTACCTCTCGAGAAGCTTGTATTGCCAACATTGAGATGAAGTTTGAAATCTAATGATAAAAAGCAATTTGCATCAAAATTTAAATTTGTAAATAATATATCATCATCCTTGATAATATCCATCATTGTTGATAATAATTGATTTGATTTGATTTGATTTGATTTGGTTTGATTTGATTTGATTTGATTTGATTTGATTTGATTTGGTTTGGTTTGGTTTAGTTTAGTTTAGTTTTGTCTGATTTAGTTTGGTGTGTGATGTAATTATTGAGTGATTTGTTTGTTGAGCATAATGTGAGATTGAACAGCGAATTCGTAGTGTTGTTGCTGTTTGTTCAGTTGGTAGGTTTGTTTTTGTTTTTATTGCTAACGACCATCTCTGGCACCATCGTCATGCTCGACTTCCATGCTGATTGAGCGCGCTTGCAATATCCGGCTCTTGCTCTTGCTATCTTTGCTGTTGTGTTGGCCACTAGTTTTAGAGTCCATCAGTTGATCGGTGATGTAATCGATAATCATGGCGTTGCGGGCCGCGTGCGGGCACTCGTGATCGACTTTCACGTGACACTGTTTATGGGTGACGAAATCACAATTGCGACATCGATAGCCCTGTTTGCCAGGTCGTCGAGCGAACACTCGACCGCACACGTGGCACGCGTTCGAGCTAGGCAAGTGGCGTGCCACAAACTGATGCTCGTTGTACAGGTGAATCTTGGTGAGGTGTCCAGAGGTGCGACGGCCCAATTGTTGACGGGCAATGTACTTGCTGGCCTTGGCGCTGTTGTGCGTGGGCACGGCGTAATGACGCAACAGTCCATTGGCGTCTTTCATTTCGAGCACAAGCTGCGATTTTGGATGCGTGAAGGTGAACGCGCTGGCATTGTCTGCGTTCGAGTTGCTGCGTTGATGGCTGGCGTTGACGCTGAGCGAGGCCGCCGACGCTGAGGTGCCGATGACACGGATGCTGGGCACCGGATCGCCTTGTGAGTGGGTGACCGAGCTGTGTCGTTGTTGGCGCCGTTGGGCCGGCGGCTGCGGCGGCGGCGGCGGCACCGAGCGTGCACGCCACTGGTCGTCCTTGCCGAGGGCGTGTGTGGTCGTAGTGGTTGGCCGCAAATTGAGCTCGTCGTGGGCCGTAAATGATGAGCGCGAGTCCATTGAGTCCATTGATGATTCGCTGGCGCTTCGTTGGGCGCGATGCTTGGCCCGCTGACGGCGTCGCTCGTCGACGTCTGCACGTTCGTCGGCTGCCGTTTGACTGACCGACCGATGACGCGAGAAACTGAACCGCTTACGAATGGCACGCAACAGCGATCGTGACCGTTGTTTGGTGCGCGAGTTGCGTCCAGACTCGGGCGTGCTCGTTCCGTCCAATGCATTCTCATTTGCACCCACACTTGCATTTGCATTCGCGTCTGTGTTTGTAGCCAACGCGTGTGTGTCATGGAAGTGATTGACATCGACGGGCGACAAATTGTTGCTATCGACTAATCGTGTGGGCAACGGTGAGCCCGACGGCGACGGTGTGCGCGAGACGGACGGCGTTGACGCAATGCTACTTGCACTTGGATCCAGCATCATCGACGATTGTCGTTGTTGTTGCTGCTGTACATTGACGTTCAACGTTTGCATTGACGAGTCAGCATTCGATTGTTGTTGTTGTTGTTGTTGTTGTTGTTGTTGTTGTCGTTGTCGTTGTGCATTGTGCTGCTGCTGCTGCTGCTGACGATTTGTCGACGACAGTGACGCAATCGAATCGGGTGACCTCTTTGTCACAGTTGTTGTTGTGATCACAAAGCCCGAGGGTGTAAATTTGCGCTCAACATTGATCAAATCGGCTGACGTTTGCTCTCTGTCATTAGTGCCAATTTCATTGGCATTGCCAGTGGGAGTGGCAGTAGCATTATTGATTGTAGTTGAGGAGGTGGTGGTCGGTGTCGAATGCTCCATGAACAAGAACTCGACCAACAATGAAGCGTCCGTGACGTGTGCACTGCGTGACGGTGGCTCCATTGGGCGTGCACGCAGTGTCAACGTTTGACTCTGCACTGGTCGAGCGCGCAACTCGTCCACAGGCACAATGGCAATGCCCAAAAAGTCACCCCCAATCTCAGAGTTGGCCGCTGTTTGTGAGTGAGGCGAATGACGCAACTCAAACACAATCACATTCGAGCGTTCGTTCAGTTTCAAAATGAAATGCTCGCTCCAGGCCGGATGTGAGCCGCACCTGACGCCAGTGTGCACGCGCTGGGCCGGCTCGTCCACTTCAATGTAACACACTGGACGCAACGAAGATTCATTTTTAATGTTGTTATCATTATAATTCGAGTTCGAGTTCGTCTGAGAATGAGAATGCAATGATGACGAATTAACAGCAGCAACAGAGTCCACAGAGTTAGACGGTGCACGCAATCCGCTGGCCCTTATCACTTTGACTAATATTTTGCTCTCCATTTGTTTGCTTGCATTGCTCGTGTTGCTAGTGGTGTTATGGTGCGATGTTGTTGACGAAATTGTCTTGCCCAAATTGGCCAATTTGCCAAGAAAATCTTGCTTAATATGACGACCAAACAGTCCGTGACTCTTGTGACTTTTGTGTCCGCTCGTCCCCGCTGGAATCTGATGCTGGCCTCCCGTCCATGAGGCCGTAGGAGATGAGCCACGAAAGAACGAGGGAAAATCAGCAATGTCACCGAAATAAAAGTCCACCACAACGTCGACCAATGTTCGCAACGCCAATTCGGCAATCTCGTCCTCTTGCGCCCCCTTCAAATTGCCCCCCGATGTTGTTGTGTAACTGTTGTCGTGCTGATACTTGGCTCTCAACGACACACGCACCTCGGGTCGTTCCATGAATTGCACAATCACCAGCTTGTCCTTGATCATTGCCATCGCTTTGAGTTTGCCCTCCAATTGTTCGAGCCATAACTCGTAGACGCACAAATCTTGCCGTTGCTCTGACTCGGACTCAAGTTCTGGCTCCAGGGTGACATCGATCACTAGCCGTTGCATGTACAGCTTACAGGTGACCGCGACGCTACGTGACGATTCGCTTTCTGTACGCACATTGGTCAATTTTGGGCGTGTGCTGGCCACCCGATCAATGTCACGAAATTTGAGGCGCCCAATCGAATTGTCTCTTCTTTCGGCGCCTTGTTGTGCCTGATTGTGCCCTGTCGTCGTGTGCTCAAACGCTTCCAGATTGGCAAGCTTCTCGTTCAACGAACGGCACACGCCTTCAACGAGCACGTGCACGTACTTCTGCTGTTGGTACGCTTTGCTCGTGTACAGTGCGCTCAAAATGGCGTTGATACAATTGACACAAGCCGAGTCAAAACCTGTTGCACTGGGCACTTCAATTACGTCGTCTTTGTGTGTCGTACTGTCTTGATGATAACGTGATTGGTGTTGGTAAAAATCTCTACTATCAGCTGTGTTGGCGCTAGCATAATGATCTTGGTATGGCTTGGATGCTTGATAATTGAGTGTGGCTCCTGCTTGGCCCATTACATCATTGTAGTTACTGCTAGGCTCATACGTGTGAGCATTGGCATGAGCATCCGTAGAGTACGCACCAACATTTGGGCCCCAAGGATCGGTCGAATAAGAATAAGGCGATTGTTGCGATGTTAATTGTTGTTGTTGTTGCTGATAGTATGTTCTCTGCTGTTGCCGATAATGTTGTTCTTGCGGCGGCTGCTGCTGTTGATATCTAGAGCCTGACTGTGCTATCGCCTTTTTTGTGCTCGACATACGCTCACACAAATTGCCTAGAACGTATGTGGCCAGAGCCAACAACGTCCAAAATATCAACATAATGTCCACCAAATCAATCTCATACATGTTTGCTACTGACTTTGAACGTCCGCACCTAACAACAATCGTATGCTTAGGTCGACCTTATACTTGTATGCTAAATATGCTTGTTGCTTAGTGGGTTGGCACACACACACACACACACACACACACACACGCACTCACACGTTCACAACGCTAGTTTGTATGAGTGCGTTCGTTTGTTCGTTCGGTGGATTCTCTCGAATATTATTCGGTGGATGTTATTTTAATATCATTTACTACAATAGCTTGCTCAATTGCATAACATTTTCACTTGCTGAGATTAACATTTGCTGAGATGATGACATTAACAAACGCGCACGCACACGCAACTGCAAGTACTAACAAACAAATCGATAAATAACAATGAACAATTATTCTTTTCTTCTTGAATTGCTAGTTGGCAAAACGGCGGTGAATTGGCTTTACTTAAGTTACTGTATACCAATTAATAACAATAACAATAATAATGATATTAATTGAAAAATAAGTGTCGGTGTCGTGGTCGGCATTTGTTAGAGAAAACTCCAAACCGAACCGAGCCGAACCGAATCAAATCACAGCGATCCCGCAAAGCTAAAGAGCGAGCTAGAAATGTAAATTGATGAGTCGAGTCGACCGAGTGTTGCATTGTAGAGTGCGTGCTTGCGTGCGTGCGTGTTATGCTTGCTCTCCTTATACTTCTTCTCCTACTTGTATCTTGTATTTCGTAATTTTGGTTGTTCCACAATTGTTGCAACTATAACAATTGTACTAACACTTGCTTGTATTTGTCGTTGAGTGTCGTAATCGTAACAACACTCGCTTATGTCGCTTGCTATTGGTCTTGTTGTTGGTGTAGTTGTTGCTACTGTTGTTCTTCCTTGCTGCTGTGTCTTATTGCCTTTATTGGCCTGAACCGTGGCACCCAGTTCGTTTATTTCTATTGTTGTTGTTTGCTTCACAACGACAACATTGTGTGTGTGTGTGTGTGTGAGGCATTACGGTTGAGTTTGAAGTCTTTGTTTGATTCTCAATTCAAGCCCACATTGTGTCGAATCTTTTCTTGTTGTAGCTGTGACTGTTCTTGTCTGAGCGAGGATCGTGGGCTTGCCATGTCTGGCCTGCCCGCTTGCCTGGCCACAATTCTCTTTTCACTAAAGCCTCTAGGTTACTTAAGACCTGAGAGCTCACCAAGAGCCTAGAGCGTTGAGCAATAGCAGCTTTAAAAGCAACTTAGCCTCTTTTTTTATTTATATTTTTATCTTTGTATGAGACATACCACACGACAACAGCGGCTGTATGACACAATGCAGCACGATACGTTCAAGATTAAGTTAAGTTGCAGTTGAATCTGAAGCTGAAGTTAGAGCTCAAAAGTCAAACATGATGGCATCTGTACTTTAAAAGCAAGTCGAATGTTAGTGTCAAAGTTGAAAGAATCAGAATCAGAATTAGAGCATACGTGCAAGCACTAGCTCCAATGCCAACGAGCGAGCGAACGAACGAACGAGCAAGTGAGCTCTAGTGATAAACTCACATTAGGAACTCTGCCGTTGAATTGAGTGGATGAATGTGAGCCACCAATTACCATTGTCAAGCTTACAGAGACAACGATCAGTCAGCAAATGAGCAAAACAGCCTTACAAGTGTACACACAGCCTGTTGTCGTTGTTGTTGTTGTTGTGGCTTCACACAAACAACGAACAACTAGCAAACGAGCAAGCATTGCACCATTCAATTAGGCATCTGTCTGCTTGAGCTTCTCTATTCGATTGGTGACCCACACGAGCTCACAATTCAACACGAAGCTCCAACGAAAGTCTGAAAGCTAGGCTGAATATGATGTCTAAGTGAAAAGCAAAATGGTTCAACTTTGCCTGCCATCATACCGACCATGATGATGATGATGTTCATCTATGACACAACAACTATTTTTTTCACTTCATTTTGAATAGAAAGAATCCGTGACACATTGCCGGCACCGGTTGGTATATGCACACAATTGCATGCAAAATTGTGCAAAACCATGTCATGGCATGTCGTGTTCGCTGATTCGTTCATTTACTGCTATGACTCGAATTAATTACCAGCATTTTCTTTGATTCCTCTCCGCGTGCATATATAATGCGTGTGTACCGCTTGATCTCCTTAATGTTGCATCATTCCAACCTCGTAGATTGAAAATTCTCCAGTCAATTTCAAAGTGTACACCCTGTACTTTGCAATTCAGCTTGTCGTGGTTGCTCAAACTGACTGATACGCTCAACGTGAAATTGATGCCGAAATTATATGATATGAGGTATTGCAATATCCATGACATGTGCCAGTCGAGCGTGGCCTCTCGAATCTTAGCGAAACTCTAGAGAGAAAGCAGTCGAGCAGTGGTTCATACTTCGATGGTGCTCGGCTAATGTTCGAACGAAAAGGAACGAACATGAAAAAAACAGCAATCATTTTATCGTATCGTGTTTATTAATATTATCATTATTAGTGTTTTATTTCACGAATCATCACATTATTATTGATTGATCGATTGATTTGCCTCTAAAGGAGAAAGATGCCAATATAACTGTATCATAAATCACGTACTCGACTTTCATTGTCACATGCAATGATTTGTTCTTGACTACTTTCTCATGACAAGATTCATGGTATTTTCAGCTATCCCCATTGCAATACCGTAACCCAGCACACGGAATTTCTGCATAACACAAGATATAATAATAATAATAATAATAATGAGAGTACAAGGGAAAATGAGAGTTTAGTTCGAAAGAGTACAACGATAATTATTGTGGAATTTTGTGATTTGCTCGCGAAACAAGAATATTGATCGAAACTCTACTTACGGCTACTATATCGGTGGCTGGACCTTTCAACAACTCCCCATTGCATTTGGCTGTGTTCCATTTTATGTGAGGGCCCACAGGACTGGCCTTGGTCAATTCGTCAACGCAATTGAAGAAGTCGTTTATTTGTTTTCTGAACTTCTTAATGTTATTCGTGATGAAATTTTCATCATATTTTTCCCGTAATATCTTGCTTTCTACGAAGATTTCACCAACAAAATCTTGCATCGTTTTCGAAAAGTCTGTACCGAATACATAGGTTTGTTTCAATTTTTTTTTGGCATCACGAGATCTAAAGATAATCGGTAGCGATTTTTTCAATGACTTTATCGTAGATTTACCATTAGTGAATCCAATTGCTACGTCTCTGAAAGCTTCGATGATTTCATGGCTTCCCACTCTCTCTGCCTCTAGCTGATCCTCGGGATAGCAAAAGTCTGTTGTGTACGCTTCACCTTCATATTTGGTCCCTTCCTGTATCATCTCATTCTTTACATAGAACCAGCCGGGATCGCAATTGGTGTCGGCAACCGAACTTTCATTTGCCGGACTCTCATTTGCCACGCAAGCGCCCAGTGTTGCCAGCAACAGTACTGACAGGCATATTTTTGATTCAAACATCTTAAGCTCGCTAATTTTCTTGCACTTCTTTAAACTTGTTAGTCACAATATCGCAATTGTATAGGATTTTCAATAGCGTCAATACACGATGTTGTGTGGCCGTTGGATTTGTACTCTAAATTGTTCGTTATTTAATCGAACAATAACTCAAATTTCGCACACTTACTAACAACGACTTGAATACGAACACCAGCTTGAATATACAGCCCACAGTATTGATAGTGACAGTATTGGAGGTGGGATATTTTTAGAATTCGTTCTCATTCCGTTCGATCGAATGCGTGATGCACGCACGTATGTGATACTTGTTTCACTTATTGCGAACCTTCAGAACAACTGTAGAAGCAGCAATAGATTACCGAAGTGATTTAAATTAGCAGCAAACATTGTGTACTGTGAGCAATGTGACTTAACGACTAGTATAATTCGCAATCAATTCGAATTGTGTGGCAATCACACAATTCGACTGCCTTGTTTCTTTTTCCACTGTTACTTCATGTGAGTTCTGGCAAAACAACTACACACAAGCAAGCGAGTTAGCAAGCGATCAAGCAACAAGCAAGCAACAGGAACTAAACACAACGATTATCCACATACGTTGGCGGCCGACGTGTGTGTATGCTGTAACCCTTGGAATGTCAAGTATCTCTTCATGTGTTCAAGCAAGCAGTTTTACTGTGAGAATAGGGCGCATGTCAATCAAATAAATTGAGCTAACGATAGAAGTCAATTGATTGCCAATTGATAGCATGATAGGTCGCATTGCGATGAGTGTTGCTGCTTTAATTTCTATTGGTTGATTCGACGAGACTCAACTTTTCGTTGCTGTTATTGCTCTTTGGAAGGAATCGCGCCTTGTTATCCTCCTACCTGCCTACTGTCGTTTGAGTATGAGCTTGAGCTTGAGCTTGAGTCACCAACAAGACTATAGTCGTTAGTTATTCGTCTTTATTGGCTTTATAATTCAAGTTGTAAGTTTATCAATGGAAAATCAATCGAATAAAAAAGATAAAATTAGACAATTGTTTTTTTGGTTCTTGTTCTTGTTGGTGGTGCAATCGTCATGCTTGCAGTGCCCTCTCTAGCATGAGTCACTATTAGCCGACAACAATCGCCGCCGATTGCAGAATCCAATCGATGAATGCAACTCGCCAGACAATCTGATGCCTGTGCAATTCTCAGCAGTAAATCTCATATTAGGTCAGCTGTAGTTTGCTTGATTGCTTCCGATTGCTATTAACAATGTTGGAACATTCTCTGTGTCTGAATGTTTTTTTTCTTCAATTTCTAATAACATCATTCAATCTAACTGCATGCCACACGCGTATCGCTATTCCATCATTGTTCATGATATTATTATTATTGTTGTTGAATTGAATGTTTCTTTTTGTACTCTCAACACAAACTTGCTTGGTTCATTCAAGAGGTAATAAAACGGACAGGAGAAGAAGCATGCACGACAAGATAACAAAGCTTCAAGTTCAGTTTGGTCCATTCATTCATTGAAGTAAGCTTCATTATTATTTTGCTCTATATATGTGTCTTTCAACAAGTGTAGAATAAGCTTTGGTTATTTTCCTCTCTGTCTCATAATGATTCTGACCTATAGCTTAAAAATTTGACGCACCCAATCGATGAACTTAACCAGTAGATAGATTAGTGGCCAGTATAATAGAACGATTATTTCATGTTCGCAAACTCTCTATAGCTTTATATTCCAATAAAGCTATACAGTTAGCAGGGGAAGTGCACACACTCACAAATGTGCTAAAGTAACACAAACATTCGAAATAATGATTATCGGCTTAACTTGTGCGTTCGGTTCAACTTGAGCTTTAATCTGCGCCAGTGTGTGCATGTCTATCAAAGCTACAATGTATTTTTTTTAATTTTCATTCCGCAAATATGATATTGCAAAATAAACTTTCAACACTTGACCGAATCATAGCTCATCAAAAAAAGAGTTTGGAAAAAGATTAGAGTTTAGATGTAAGCAAACTTGACTAAGAAGGTAATTAAATGAAACGTCTAACGAGCGAATTCGAGCGAGTCTAGAGAACATAATTTCTCCATTATAATACGAAAATAACATGGAGCGATAACAGGACAGGATAGGACAGAACAAGACAAGACGATTCAAGAGAAGACAAGCACGATTGCATGTTTGAAGGCAAGTCTTTCAAAAGCCACAAGCTTGTCTCCAAAACTTGCCTTACAGACCTTATCACCATAAGAACACTGAGAAGAATAGAACGACGCAGTGCCGACCGAGCAAAAGAAGGAGTAGAAAAAGAGTTAAAGAGCCGACACATACACAGGTGTGCGCACTAATTGGTGTCATCTCGACACGTTTGCTTGTTGTATAAGAGTAGCCACACTAGTAGAGAGCACCTGTTTTAGTAATAGCAAAACCAGACAACTAATTGTTGACTTGAAACTTACAAGGCTTACAAGTGCAACATCTCACGAAACATTAGAATCGCACGACACTCTAGATTTGTAAAAAGAAAAAAAAGATCGGATACTTTATCGGATGTCGTCATGTATTTGGGCTGTTCGACATTCGATCGACAGACAGAGAAATAAAGATAAAGGGAGAGAACACATTTAGAAATGAATTATTATTCCATTACGACTGCTGTTGTACAATTGGCGCGCACAAGAAGCAGAAGCAGCAGCAACAATAAAGCCAAACACTTGTTTCCATAGTTATTTTTGTCGTTGTTGTAACTCAGCGTTGTTCGTTACAATATCCACGAACAATCGGCATGTTGTGTCTCGAGTTGAAAGCAAACCGAACAACCGAGCCAAAAAGAGCAATCATTCGATTGTCGATGAAGCTCGTTGATAGCACCAAATCTTAATGTGAGCCGATCGTTGCCCAAACTTAAGCTTCAAGTTTTAGTCTTATGTTAAGCGAACAACTGGCATCGCGAGTGAGCAAGTGAGATTGCCGCCAATCACCTTTCTTTGGTCACCGGCAACACTATACACACAGGCACACGCATACACACACAATGTAAGCACAGTTGTTGCTGCTGTCTATGGCTATGGCCACCCGTTCAGTGCTCGATGTGTGTTAGCAAGTGTTCAACATGAGACACTGACTACATCTACAAACAGTGTTGTTTTTACGACGTTCGTTTGCAACATGATTGGCGTCGTAGTCATCATCGTTGTCGTCGTCGCCAGCGAGCACGACACATGTACACACAGAGCAATCATACACACAGAAACAACAAAAGCAAAGCCCGAATTAATGGCGGAAGCCTTTGTGTATTGTTGTTTCTGTCGTCGTTGCATTATTGTCCGTCGTCGCTTTGTTCTGTTCATTTTGTTCAATTCAGTTTAGTGTGCTTGCTTTGCTTGCTAGTTCGTTCGTTCGTTCGTTCGTTCGTTCGTTCGTGTGAACCAATAGGCACACATAGCACGTGCATTAATGAATTAATTGGCCAACACTAAGTACAATGAACACACACACACACACACACACACACACGCACACAAATAAACCAAATTGGAAAGCAAAACAACGAACGCACACAGATAGACAGACGGAGCAGAGCGACAGACAAAACTTGGTGTTGATATCGACGAAAACAATGCAATACAATGCCAACACTAGAGCTCCCAACAATGCTTACACTAGCTCACTATTGCAGTTGTTTGATTCAATTCGATTGTAAAATGATACCATGACAACACGAATACAGCTGTGTCGGCGTGCAAGATAAGAATTTTGATACTCAAGTCGAGTCGAGTACTTGACGTACGTGCACAGGGCCAATTATTGGGTTCGATTGATTGGAAACACGTGTGCGTGGAAACACACAGACATACAGTACGTGTGTGATACCCAATAATATTGATGGATGAATCTGAGGACTCGCTCTGGGTGGCTAACAATAAGCGATGATAAAGGTAGTTGTGTGCTGATGGGTGCGGCACGCTATATAGATTTCACTGACAATTGTTCGACAATGCTGTTAAGCTTTGTGTGAGTAAAACTAATAAAGTAGTAACTTTTAAAGACTCTTGAATATTGAGAGTCGACAACACTGCAACAGGTAAAGTCTTTAAAAGATAGACATCGTTCGAGTTGGGCGCTAATTTCCTCGTGTTCCTCGTAGTAATAATAGGACAAGCAAGCAAACAAGCTGTTGAGGACGCACGGAGCACAAGCGAACACGAAGCTACAAGCTGACAAAATAGCAAACACACAGGATTCATGGAGGAATGTACATAACTGAAACATACAACAACAACTCAGACAAGCACAAATCAAATAGTAAAATGTTTTTCCAACACTCGTTTCAACAACAATCGTGTTTTGTTTTGAGCTTTAAATTTGTTCACTTGTCTCTTTGCTTTGAACTTCGGCTGTGTGAGCGAGAAATCTTCAAAGCAACAGGCGAGCACGTTGCATAATAGGCATGCGAGCGAGCAGGAAACTCAATTATAATGAGCTGTCAGTCAATAGGCCAGCAGTTGAGCAGTCAAAGCTTGCAGTGAGTTTCCTTTTGAGGGCTTGACGCTGATTGATTCATTGTGCACTAGATCGAGTTGAACACACTATGAATTTTCTCACTTTCGGTTGTCGTCTGTGTCTTTATTCTTCCCGTTCGTCTATCAGTTAGTCAGTCAGTCAGTCCGCCAGTCCTCTAGTCTGCCTGTTAGCCTGTTTGCTGCTCACAATAACTACTTACGTAAAACTGAACTAACTACTGTCTCAAACATCAACTCTTTTAGCTTAAACAGAGCTTGACAGAGAGAACTTTTAAACTGAGACACACTCATACACTGATGGCTCATTCAAAACCAAACACCGATCGACGCAATTTGTCGCTTGCCAATTGCTAGCGTCTGTCGATTGAGCCGTTTGTCGATTTCAGCCTGACACTACAGCAATAGTCAAGGCCAATTGTGGTGGAACAAGTGTTGTGGTGGTTATTGTCGCTAGTTTTCGTCTGCTGTCTACTGTTGACGACATGATCGTCGATAATTCAGCTGCACGTCACGTTCAAAACGTTCAAGACAGACACTAGAGACAAGCACCAATAGAACGGCACTTAGAACGACAACAAGCTGCTTGCTTTTGTATAAGCAAGCGGCTGTATAGCAAGATTGATTGTAAGTGAGATTTCATTGATTGCAATTTCTCGCTGCTTGATTTATTCGAAGTCAGACACACAAACAAGTGACCACTGATAGATTGTTTAGAGTGCACCCGTAGTTTCTGCCTGTATGCATAATAACATTGAACATGCTTTGAGCTGGAGTGTGTGTGTGTGTGTGTGTGTGTGTGTGTGTGTGCGTGTAACTACCAGATATCAATGCCAACAACGCAAAAACAAAGATACCCGCAATGTCTACAAGTGCAATCAGTTGCAAGTTCAACAAGTCGACTAGCAGTTGTTGCTGTCGGTGTTTGTATCCTATAAGGAGTTGGCACACTGAGCTTGCTGTTTCTTGTGAGTGCAACAATAAGTCGGATCCAAGTGTCAAGTATGACAAGTGCGTACAACATGTGTGGTTATGTACAGGTGAGCTTAATCACATCATAGCTCTCTTATTGCTGTTGTCGTTGTCTTATGAAACGAAATTGTAATTATTATTATTGATTACATACAATGACAAAAATGAACGAAATGAGAACGATTGTGGCATAACATTGCTCGGCATTCATCCCAGCTATAGAGCTAAACTAACAATCGAAAACACAAGACAAAGAAGCAGAGGCACATAGAGTGCCAGGCCGTGTGTGAACTACAACTAGATGCGAGTCACTAAGACTCACGAGCCATAAAGAGCATAGGGATCTACGAAATACAAGCAACAAGTGAGTGAGCGGGCGGGCGTGCAACTAATCAACCACCGATTGTTTATCTTTTGTTTTAATTTTATTTATTTATCTTTACTAGAGATTCTCTATCGTTTCCATTGGTTCGGTCTGCTGTTAGTTCTATTGGCTGTCTCAATTGTTGTTGCCGTTGTTGTTTTAATTCTTCTGTAGGATGCTCCACACAACAATACAGTGCCCATCACCACCAATGCACACGCACGCACGCACGCACGCACGCACACACAAACATACACTTGTCGAGCATTGACACACCTGCAAGCTTTATGTTTGTGCCAAGTGCAGAGGCACACACCGACAAGTCACTCGACTATTGTATAAGCTTTTGCAAGGAAACGTTGCAAGTTTTGCACTGACCGCTTCTCTTTCTCTCGCTCAACTTGTCCCGTAGGCCGCTGTTCGTGTGTTTATTGTTGCGAGCTGTCATTGGCAGTAGGAAATAATGTCTTTGTGTGCGTGAACTGTTTAAACAATCTCAACTCCAACGTTGCCGTTGCTCAAGACAGGCGCTGCCTCGCATAAGGTGCTGCAGCCATCATGGTGCCACTGCTAACCTGACTGAAATTTCCACGACAAGCCAAAAGTCTTATGTTCGAGGCTTTCTTGAAGTGAAAGCCTCAGCTACAAAACACTTGACAAAAGCAAAGATCAAAGACTCGATTGATTGTTTGAGTATGAGTGCGTGTGTGTGTGCCACGGTCAATGCCAATGTTAACCTGTGGTAATGTCAGTGCGGGACACCCAAATTTGAATTTGCTTTGCTCACAGCGCCAGTTTGTAGCATACTATGTAAGATGTTTACATTGAGACACATCATCATACTCTGAGTACATCGTACATCTGCATGCATCAAGTGCATTCGTTGTGTAATCAAATACAAAGTTGTTTATTCTTTAAAGCTTGCTTCGCATTGATCTCTCACGCTCGACATCTTGGTTTGTTTTTTTTTTGAGTGCAACAGGAGTTTGATGTTCACTCATTGTTTGTGTTTGTTTGTGTGTGTGCTCTTCGAGTGCCAATACATCTCAATCTCAATCTAATTGTTTTAGCTGTTGTTCATGAGCTCTATAACTAATAACGAGCTTTAGCTCATACTTAATATTAGTTGTCTTCAATTATTCGCCGTTTTTTGTTCAAAGCAGCTCAACTCCAGCCTGTCGATTCGTAACTTTGAGTGTGCGAGTACAGGTGATGATGGTGATTATTCTGGTGCTGTGGCTGTTGATGTGGATGTGAATGTGAATAGGAGGCATCAGGGGGCGTGTCATGATGCTGGTGATGCTGCGCCGCATGCAAAGCCTGTTGATAGGCCTGATAACTTTGATGATAAGTGGGAGTCACAGAGGTCGGCGGCATTCGTGTGCCTCGCTCATTGGGGCTCCCGCTTGGCGTGGGCTCGGCGGCATCGGTGTGGCCGCTCAGAGATGTTGTGGGAGAGCTCGTGTTGGCTTCTGAAGTTTGATTGGAATAAGATTCGTGAAATGTAGACGGTGCCGATGTTGCCACTGGCGCCGCCGTTCTCGCAGCCACTGTTGTTGATCCTGTAGCTGTTGCTGGTGGCGACGATTTCGTCGATGCCGTCGACGCTGTTGTAGACAATGCACCTGTGCCGGCGCATGATACAGATGTTGCTATTCCGATGAATGGCATTGAGTTTGTTGACACGTGCGGATTGTGCGAGGCGAACGCGGCCACGGCTGCCGCATGATTTGCTGCATGGTGAATTGGGTAGTAATGTTGACCGTGAATGGCCGAGCCATAAGTTGCGTCTTCCACTTTGCTCAAATTGTGTGCTGCATGGAAGGCTGCGTAAGGCATACCAGCCACCAGATCGTCGTTTGGCACAAAAGACACCGGTTGCTGGTGATGATGATGGTGCTGATGTTGCTGATTGTGTTGCTGATGGTGGCTGGCTTGATGCATAATATGATGATGTTGCTGCTGATGATGGTGTTGATGATGATGTTGATGGTGCTGATGATGATGATTTTGGTGTTGTTGATGAGTGCTGCCAATATGCTGATGATTAGCGTGATGGTTATGCTGGGCCAATGCGATCAATGATTCGCTTGACGTCAACGAACGCCACGGTGATGTCGTTGCTGTCAACATTGAATGTTCCCCACGCTCGGGTGTGATCGTATGCTGTGATCGTTGGCTGGACAAACATGTCGACGAACGATTATCGGCGATTGTGTCGTTTCGGCTTTGTGAATAATCGTGTTCCATGCTTTTCATGATTGTTCCATTGCTCAGGCCAACAACAGGATAATCGTGGGTCGTGTTAACATTTTGTGTGATTGTGGTTGCTGGTTCGTTAGTGATCGACGAGTGCTTGTTGTCATTGTCATTGGTGTTAGTATCATTAGTGTTATTGATAACAATACCATTCGACCTATGCGGCAGAATAGTATCTGTTTGACGTGTGTCTTGGAATGCTTTAGCAAACGGATTGAATCGAATCTTGAGCTTGGTGATATTTTCGTTCTGATACGCTGTGACGGCTATGAATTGTGTCTCGGGAAAACGAAACGTGTGGATACGTTCACGAATATAGGGCCGATCTTGAATCTTGACAATATGTATGCGTGGCTCATATTTGTGCAACGAATTCAGCACAACTAAACCTTTGCGATTCGTTTCTTTGTTGGTTAATTTAGTCTTGCTAAACGAGACAGGCTCTTTCATCCAATGGGCCCCAAAATTAGGCGATTCCGGATGCAAATAAAGCGACGACTTGGAAGGTTTCTCGCGCTTACCCGAAGGCGTCCATTCGCCACCGATGAATTTCCAACGATGATTATAAAGTTGGGCGAATTCGATCGCCACTGAGTACATTGCGTCCGGGTCCAGGCCGTCCAGTGTGAATCGAACCACCGGAAACATGCGGCGACCACTTTTGGTGACAATCATCTCATTCACTTGAGCGTTGAATGTGCGCCATAGCGTGCCATCTTCGAGTCGTGCTTCAATGTTGTCACGCTGTGGACCGGTGGTCGTGATTTCACACACTTGTTGCTGCTGACCGTTTGACGACATGTGCTGTTGCTGATCATTTGTGCCATCGATTGAAGAGGGCGGCGGCGATGATGCCGACGACGAAGCCACGCGCTCGCCAGCACGATAATGACGATGATGTGAATATGCCACGACCATACTTAAAATGTCACTTTCATTCATTGTCACTTGAAATTTTGTTGCCGTCAAATAATATTCTTCTCTAGAAACTCTTGATATTTTTCTTGATTGACAAATACCAATTATTGATGATTGGTGACTGACCGCATATAGATCTTGAACGTATCGAAGACTGTGTGCAGAGCTTGCTATAGATATTCGACAACCAATTGGCTTTGTGAGGGTGCACTCACTGACTGCTCTCTCGACTGGTTGTGTGTTGAGTGAATGTTCGCTAGAGCGAACTCTTGTCAGTCGGTCTGTCTGCTTGTGTTTGTGTTTTCTTAAGCTGCCACTCTCTTGACTGACGTCGTCAAACTGAACAATTCAGGTTGTTCATTGCAACTCACGCGCAAGGTTGGCGCGCAACTGTCAGTTTTGTGCAGCCATAGTCGAAGCAACAAGTTTCAGCGCACACAAACACATATACCAACATACTCTTCAACACGCACACACACACGCAGCTCTAACCAGGGATATTATAAACGTAGTGTGCATGTGTATGTGACCCGCCCATCGCCATGATGCACACATACACGCACACCGCCGCACAAAAACACCGACACACGTAAACAATTTGTTCTCTCTTTTTTGCAGTCGCGAAAGCCTCTATATTCTTTTGATATTTCTATTTCAGATCTTATTATCTCGACTCAATTGTTTATCAAATCAGCAAGCATTGACTCATGAGAAAATTGTCATCAAACTTCAAATAAATCTATATGTATATATTAACATCCGATAAGAATCTTTTATTATTATTCTTCAATTGTTGTCATCAATATTATTATGTCTGTGTGTGTGTGTGTGTGAGTATGTGTGCGTATGTGCCTGTGCACAAATTGGAAAGCATTCATTATAACAACTAATTGAAAAATCTCAATCCAACAACACTTATGGAGAAATGGACACCTGACGATTGTCGTGCACTCAAACACACGCACACTCGTATCTGTCAATGTTAAACGTCCGTCTCGAAAATATCTTTCAGACTGGGCGTATCCGAAACTTTGCGCCGTGCATTGTTCGAACTGACATGGTTGCTTGATACCGCCGACAATTGATCAATTGATGATCGAGCTCGATTACCAGTCGACATTGTGTTGCTGACTGAATCGACACTAGTGAGCGACGATGCTTCTGTCACTACTACCGATGCCATTGGTTGTTGAGTGATGTCAGACGACACAGTTGTTTCACTTTTGGTCTCTGTCGAGCCATTGCGCTTGGATTGAGTGTTGCTAATTAATTTGTTAACAATATTGCCCGAAGTTTTATCAATTGAGACCAACAAATCACTGCCCTTTGTTGGATTCTGTGTGCAGGCCACCGACGGTTCCTGGCAATCTGAGGAGACCGCAGTCGCTGACTGGGCACCTGCTTGTTGCTCGCAACACTCAACATTGGCAAGATTCATTTTGATGTTGGCGTCGTCTGTTTTCACCGCCTTCACTGGGCCGATAGATTGAAGAGTCAACTGCTGATGAGATGGTTCTTCGAGTGCTGTCGATGTGGCCACGACCACAACATTGGCCGAATGTCGTCGAAACATGTCTTGTGCCGAATCATGCGACGCTGTTGGCGCTAACATATTACTTGATAAACTTTTGGTGCCAATGGCTTCCGGATTGTCCGTTTGACGTCGATTAAGATTCGTCGAAGGCGATTGGTTATCATCATTATTATTACTATTACTATCATTGCTAGCATTGGATGATGACGGTTCAGACTGCTTGTGTCGATCAGTTTGATTGCTAAACGCACGCAACGAGGCTGTCATTGATTGATGATCAAACATTAACGGATGATAATAGGGCAAAGGTTGCAATGAGGTCTTGTGATGGTGTGGATGTGGCGCCACACTGGTGCCGAACGCCAACGAAGACGACGGAAAATACGGACCGATATTGTTGCTGTTGTGACTCTGGTGTGGGGCCAAAAAATGTGCCTGCAAGTAGGGCACCTGGTTGAGCGGAACACCCTGGTTGCCACGGTATGCCGCTGTACGATGCTGTGGCGGCTGTTGTGGGCCGACTCCATAAAATGGAGGCATTGCTGATATGTCCAATGATGCGCCAACGCCCGCAGTGAACGGAGGACAAATTGAATCACGATGAGCAGTGTAATATAATGGAGCACAATGTGGTTGCATCGACATTGGTGGTAATGGTGGCATTGAAAGTGAAGTGATCGGAGCTGTATTTGGGCACGCAATGGTGGCAGCGCTTGTGGCTGGCACAGGTGTACTAAATTGAGACGAACTTGAAGACGTAGATGAGCGCGCACTCGTAGATGAATGCGCTGGCTCCATTGGAACTTCGGAGTTGGTTGCTTGATTCGATGCATTCGGATGCAACGATGCAGAGGGTGCAGCATGATATACGAGCGGCGATTGTGCAGGCGAAATCAATAAGTGTGGAAGTGAGTATCTAGAATAGGCCAACATCTGACGATCGTGTGGTGACAAGTGCGTCAAGAAGCTACCGTGACGTGGCATACCGGCATACGCGATGCCGCTAGGCGTCGGCGACACAGCCACGGGTCTACTGCCGTTGCTGTTAGATTCGTTGTTGACACTTTTATTATTACCATTAATGTTATTGGTGTCACATGATTGGAGATCTTGCGATGTTGATTGCTCATGGTTGTTGTTGTTATTATCACGCATCAAATTGTCAGGATTCGTCGTTGATGTGGACGCTTCCGTCGATGTGCCAGTCAAATCATTAATTACAACTGTGGCATTGATTGGACAATTGCCACGCCTCATGATGCTGGCATCATCTAAACCTCCGCCATTTATCATTGACGATTCATCTGAAGTGGTGGTTCCTTTATTATTAATAATATTATTATAGCTATTGGTGAATGTATTAGTCGATGGCGATTCCTCAGCGATGTTGAGCGTGGCATTAGCGGCTGACGATTTTCGTGACGCCGACCTAAATAACGGTGACGCGAACAACGACGATAGGGGTGCTTGAGATTTCGATCTCTTGCGTATCCCTTTGCCCGTAGTGATGGTGCTCGATGGACATTCATTGACACCACCACCACCGCCACTATTGATAGTGTTGCTATCAGTTGGCTGTGTGCCACCACCACCACTCTGATTGGTGTTATCATCGAATGCGACACTTGAGCTCATGAACGAATTACGCTTGCTATTACGTCGTGATGTCACCACATTAGGCGGCGGATAAGCACCTAATTGTGTCTCGTCGACGCCACCACTTGCTTGACCACCGCTGCCGGCACTGATTGGGGCGCCCGACATGTAAGGACAAGTGGTCACGTGATTGTATTCGCCCACGCCGAGATCGTCGTTTTCATTCTCTCGTCTGTAAAAATATGAGAAATTTGACACGATAACTGGCACTGGCAATGCAATCTAACCTCACAGGTGCACACACGCACATAAATTAAGATTGAATAGATAAAGAGGCGAATTTAAAATTTTGAACAACGCATCGAGACATACGCTCAGAGAACCCTTGCGTAGTTATTCGTAGAACTTCACACTACAGTTCAAGGATAATATTAAGCAGCGCTAGCTTACCGTTAACACACCGGCTATGGCGCACAAAGAGCCGACTATTTTGCCCCACACTCCGACCGGTCGCATGTCACCATAACCGACGGTGGTCATTGTCACGACGGCCCACCAGAATGCGTCCGGAATGGACTTGAAATATGAACGCTCGGAATCGGCCTCGGCATAATACACAGCCGATGAGAATAATATGACACCGATGAGCAGAAAAAATATCAACAACGCTAGCTCGCGCATCGACGCTCTCAATGTGCGGCCCAATATTTGCAAGCCTAGCATTCGTAGTGGTAGCAATAGTAGAAGTGGCAATTTTTGATGTTGTTATTATTACATTCCATTTGATTAGATTGTCGTTCAAGTTGTCGTGGATAAGCAAAATAACGCAGCAACAAAATGAGACGCATTGTTATTAATTGTATTGTAAATATGCTTGTGCATGATCGAATTCTGACGATAAGCAAGAGATTGCAGAGAGATCGTTACTCAGCAAATGTAATTGTTACAATAATTGCTGACACATGATGCCAACAACACAACATAGCACAGGACGACACTACAATCGAGTAGCATCAATTTGACCTTTACTGAGGATTTAATTACATTATCAGGGTATCTCAGCATATTATTGGAATCATTATGAAATAGGCTGATATAACTCACCTGTCGAGTGACGCGACAGCTTAAATATCCTGAAAACTCTGACTAGACGTATCACTCGTAATATGGCCAACGACATGGCTTGATTGTTGGACCCGCGTGTGTCATTGATCGATCGGTTGCGTTCTTCCTCTTTCTTGTCCGCAAATATTGTTGCTAACGTTATGAACTGTCAGTGTTTGTATGTAAGAAGATAATGTTGGGATATTAATACTTGACATTCAAATCAATTTCCGAGAAATTGTTTGTTGATATGACAGTGAAACCCAGTATCATGGATCCAGATTCCGACTGAACCTCAACTTCAATGCGTTTTCTAGATTATTGACTACACATGAGTGGTCCCTCAACGCCAACATTTCCAAGCTTGGCAAAGCTAAGATTAGCCTAATGTGTAGTAAACATAGGGGTCACGAAGGGGTCCAGTGTGTGCACAGATGTTCAAATTACTTACATATGGAACAATCGCCACAAAGTCTATGACGTTCATGATATCTTTTAGGAAGGCAAGTTTACTTGGACATGCGGCGAATCTTACGATGAGCTCAAGTGAGAACCAAATCTACGCCAAATGCCAATTCCAATTCGATTGTGGTGGCAGTCGTCCATGGCGAGATGGAGCAAGGCAAGACACGACAGATGTCGTTGTGAGTTTATTTTCGTTACAAATCGAATGACATCAAGCATATTAATGGAATAAGTAATTTGCGTATGTGCACAGTGCTCTGTATTTCTATTCAGAGATCAACTATGAGATACTTACAATGCAAGTGGTTTCAATTAGGAAAAACGGCTCCGACAATGAGGGCACTTCGTCTTCAACGACGCGCGTTATATTGCTTGTGGTATTGTAGATTGTGTAATGCTTGTATTGTGGCAAAGTTTCTAGGCAAAAAATAACTATAGAACAAACTATAACGGCAATCGAGATGAAGGCCACAATTCGAGCACCTGGCAGTAGATTTGAGTTCAGTTCATTAAAGTGGACGAAGAAAGAGAAAGTTATACTCAATCAGTTCGATCTGCCGCTGCTACTGGTAAGTTCATGCTTTGCACACAAGTACATCATGAGGGTCGCGTACATCACGAAGGTAACATTAAAAGATAAAAGTTTATCTTTGCCTCTGGTTGTACCGTTGCACACAAGTTATTTCGCCGTATACTAACAGAGTTTTCGAAGGCGAGTGAATGAATTATTTAACAAGTGCAACTTACCTTGGGATGATTCAGGGTACTCGAACAAGAGCCAAATATCACGCTGAGTCTTATTTTTGGGCATCGGACGCTCGGCTTCCTTGAAAATGCCCTCGTCTTCGCGAATTTTCGCCAACACTGCATCGCCAAGCTCGTAAAATTTCACCTCGTCCACGAAAACTTCCAGCGGCACATTCACCGGTCGACGTAATCGTCCGCCACTTTGGTAATAGTAAAGGATGGCCTCAAAACAGAGCCTATTTCTGTCGAAAAAGTATTCGTTTCGCAATGGATCGAAATATCTTTAATCAAATTTCAAGTTTTTTTTCATCCAATAATATTTGCATTTAAATTTGTTGTGCGTGGCAATATCGTGCAAATTTTCGCAGCAATTGTTATTTCCGGAAGGCAATAACAAACAAGAGGATTGGTGAATAAGAAAAAGAAAGATGTTAGTCGGTGGAAAAAAAGTATGTCAAGCATTGATTTGTGAGCCTGGGTGGTTTTGTTCAGGAGGAACTTGAGTGTTGCAAATGTCGCTGCATTAATATTGGGCCTCTCTGATATAAAATGCACGTGCCGACATCAAAGAATACAAGCAGGAACAAAATATAACCCCATATCTCAGTCTTCAAGCAGACAGTAGTTTCATGTTATTGATGGTTGTGGTGAAATAATCATCTTTTTGCGTCTATTCGAAGCGATACACGTAGCTCCGGAGCTTGTTGTATCGAGGTCCCCTTCTCTAGATCCAGACACTCTACATTTCTGCTAGAGCTTTGCCGAAGGAACTTCTAAGACGTAAGTGAGACGAACCCATTAGGCGAGCGGTAGTCACAAAGTTTTGCAAATATTATCTACTACAAAAAGTGTTCAGCCTCATGCATAAGGCATTCTATTTTGCACACATTCTATTCTATCAGCTAACTGTTGTTGCCGAATGAACCGCTGGTGCTGAGAATCGACACCCACGACAGACATCTCAAGAGTTTGACATTTTGTCATCACAGCAATAGTGCCCGCTGCTGCTGCTGTTGCATGAACGACAGGCGTGATGAGCACAAACTGTGAGTCGCTCCCTTTTTTCTGTTATTGAACAGTCGGATAGAAATCTAATCGAGCATGAAATCAATTTCACATCAAGTCTCATATTGCCTTGCCTTGAACAATTTGATCTTGTTCATTGCGTGTTCATATCGAGCGTATCAATTGAGTATTGTGTAGTTACCAAGATTCAATGGTATCTATTTCACGATACCATTGAACACCGTTTGAATTGATAAACGTTCTGATGGCAAAGATTAGATTGAATCATACAAAAGGTTAGATATAATCTACCTTCCGTTGCGCCATTGATTATTTCAATAAAGCAACTAACTATTTTCGAAGAAAATACTCATGTTGAGGCTGTTTGTTTGAGCAAACTGTTGTAGCTCGTAAAGCACTATAATCATTTCGGCAAACTCTGATTTGAACTCAGAGCGAAGAACTCATATGACACCCATCGATGTGTGCTTCAATATTTTCTCCTCATTTCAGTCCTACAAAAGTGTTCGGTCTTAAAGCCACGCCCTTCATTCAATCGATTACGTACGTTTCGAACGTACGGTTAAATAAACAGGCGAATCAATCGTGTCTAATATTCCGAGCACACTCGAGCAATCAAAAGATCACAAGATTCCTTAGGCCCATTCAAAGTTTTATAACCCGTTCTATTCTACATCGAATGGATCTCTATCGTAATCGAGTCACATAACTCCTTTTGCTACTGCTGTTGTTGTCATTCGGATACAATTAACGCAACTACTAGTGGCGCTGAACACTGTTCGACTCTGATGATCGTTAGAGCTGGGGTTAAATTGAGCACACACTCGCGCACGTGACACGATATCAGTTTCATGCAAATGTTCAAAGGACAAATGCAATGAATGTTTCGCAATGCCTAAATCCATTACACACTCACGCACAAGACAAAAGATAATTGCACGTACTTATACAACGGTCTTGTTTATCTCGGGTTGACAATTCGTTACAATGTTACTGAGATCTGAAACAGGATACACCAGGACACACGCATACACCAAACTAACTTGCATGCCGATAATATTGAAATGAATGCCCAGCCGATAGGTGGCGTTACGAATATCATCTAAGATGAGATTACACAGAAAAGATGCCGAATCACATTGGGGGCTGCTATCTAACAGTTGCTTTGTTCCCTAGTAAGAAATCGCTGCTGAGATAGATTATTATTATTATTATTGTGTCTGTTTCTTGAACTACATAAGAATGCTCATTGAATATGACACACTGTGTGTGTGTGTGTGTGTGTGTGTGTGTGTGAGAGCCCGTGACCATTTTGCACTCATTAACGAGCTAACAGTCAACCCATAGAAGTTTAATTTATAATATGCGTGGGTGTGCCAAACTCAAATACTCACATTGCATTGTAAAGACATTGTGATTATTAGATTAAGATTGGGGCAATTGTAGCACACTGTGCTTGAGACATTATTAGATATTATATCTCACTACACACACACAGAGCAAATAGACGAATAATAATCATCATAATTCATGATCTATGATCTCGTTGATAGTGTCTAGTCTATGGTTGCCGCAGCCAATAACGCAGAATGTCCGTTATTGGAGTTCGTCATCTATGACGCCATCAAGCATAATTCGAGCAATGCTACACGACTCGTGTAACACGAGCATTGTTATCCATGTTGTCGTTGTAAAATTAAGCAACACAATCATCACATGTGCTCGTGTGTGTGTGTGTGTGTGTATGTGTGTATGCGAGTATGAGTATACATGTATTGAGCAAGTCAGTCTATCATAGGCAGACACACAAACGCGCACGCATTGCGATATAACAAAGGTTTTCGGCTTGTATTTGTTTGCTGCAATGAAAGCCACACTCGCATTAGCCAGCTAACAACATGAGATACTTTTTGTTGTAAGTGTGCTTTGTTTTTAGTAAAGCATAAAACAATGAGTTGGGCTCCTTCGGAAGATGACAACTTTACGAGTTTGCTCGCCATCTTCTTTTAGGCTTACGTAATGCAGCAATGCAAGCTCGCTTGCTATATAGTCAACAGAGTATAGTAGAGAATGTGAGCGTGTCATGATTCATGCGACTCATCAAGAGTTGTCGCGCTCACAGCGACTCTTGATGCCGAGCTCAAGAACGAACGAACTAATAACATCCCACAATAGAGTCCAACAGGGTAACAACAGCAGTAGCAATAACAAGCTTAAGGCCCACATCTTTACATTCACTAGCTCTCATACTCGTCGCTATAGCTCGACAGCTCGTGTGTCGCTGGCAACATAATGCAAACTGTTACTCTCATTGTGAAGCTGCTGACAAGACAGCAGCAGCATCGGCAACAACAACAACAACGACTACAACCTCAACTACAACTACAACTGCTGCTATTGCTATTGCTATTGCAACAACGGATGATAAGAGATATTATTGGTACGAGCAAGAGTTCTTATTCTCTCTTTCTCTCGATCATGTGCTTCGTTCTTTCGCGTTCTTTAGCTCTGCATCGCGAGTCTCGACTCGCGACAATTGCAAGAGCAGTTGCTGCTGTTGTGGCTAATCAAGCACATCAAGTCGATTCCTCTCTCTCCCTCTCTCCTCTTGCGTTGTTGAGTTTGTTCCAATACGAAGCAAACAATATCAGTGTTGAATGTGAGCAGACGTTGCCTTAAACAACACATGCAGTAATGTTGCTGCCTGAACAGAGTGCACAAACAAACTGAACGGCAGCTATAGTTATTCGCTGCAGTTAATGCCATAGGAATAGTAGTTGTTGAATGTAGCTGGGCCGATATGGCAATGAGAGAAAAAAAAAGAGTCGACTTTCGTCGTTCAGCCACCTCACGAATAGAATAATATGGCCACAAACATGGAATTTTGCGGGAGCAATAGCTTGAGCTCACACAAAGTGAATAAGTAATAGCTATAGCAAAAAAGCATGCTTGTCGCATAGCAAAGTCACTCTATTGCATAGCGCGATAGGGCATAGAAGTATGGTTGAGCCTCTCACACAGACAAACGGACAGACGGACGAACGGACGGACAGACACATACAGACAGGCTAATTGCAACGATGCTCGATGGATTAGCAAGTTCATGCATGCCATGCTTAGCCAATGGGCACCGAATCACTATACATTCAATTAGTCAGTCCCTAAGGATAAGTTATAGCGAGTACACACTCACACTTATACTTGCACAGCTGGCGGTCCAATCATCTTGGGATTTTTTTCTTCTTCTTCTTCAATATTCTCTCTGCATAGTTGAGCAATAGAAACTAAGAGTGTAGATGAAACTAAAACTATGATTGCGACTGTGACACCGACACAATCACAGAGCTTGAGGCTGAGGCTGAGGCTGAGTCGCATGTTCTTGACTTTGATTGGTCGCTCATCTCATAAGCTTAACAATTTCAGTCACACAGTTTCTGCTACTCAGAGCATCATGAGCCCAGCTCACAAGTTAGCCCGGCTCACAACTCGTCGCCGTCGTCGGCTCAGATCTGCTCAGTTGAACAACACAGTATGTTCAGTTTAGCCCAATTTACAGTTCGATGCTAGTGGCGAGCGGAAAATTTTCAATACAACTCAAGTGAAATGGAATGAGAAGGCGAAACAGAAAGAAAAAGAGTGATCACAGACATGAAGCAGTGTCAACAAAGTTGGTGTCAACTGCTGTCGTTGTCAGTACAACTCGCCTCTGACTGCTTGAACAGCAAACAGTGCAATGCAATGAGATTGCACTGTTGACTGTTGTACAGAAGCTTAATAAAAAGTTCAGCGAATATGTAAGCGAGCAAGCAAAATGAGAGGCCAGAGATCGAATGCAAGAGGAGCGAGCGAGGCAAGATTCTTTCTCAATCTCCAAAAACCAAGCACAAAAATGTTCGTTCAACTATCAAAGTGGAAAAACTCCAGGCAATAATTGCATGGGGGCTCACAGCCGCAGTACCTGCTACTATAGCAATAACGACTTGCACGGCAACAAACAAATATGTAAAGAAAATAAAGTTAAAAGGACAGTGCGTCACAATTGCGAGCCAATGAGCGTCGCCAATATGCCGACACTTCAACTTGACGATTTCAAGAGTTAGATGCTAAAAGTTACGTACGAGAGGCTACTCTAGCGCTGAGAGTGGAGAGTCTTGCTACTTAACGAACGGATGTTCCAATCAACTCACAGGAAATCTTGCTCTCCAGGAAGCTTTACGGGCCTCGAGCGTCGCGAGCAGTGTGCTCATTCATTGGCTCACACGATCACTATTCTTTTGATGTTTGTCTTTTTAACAAACAGTTCAAACATAGTTGTCGTTGTCGTCTTCGTTAACGGAAAGTTGTAAATGAACTAATCACATTTTTCGATAGATTTTTCAAAAACACACATTCATAAACAAAACACTCACCTGATGCGCTTGGTTGGATTGCCGAGCAACGAATCGGGAAATTGATTCAACGTCCTAAGTGTGGTCTCGAATTTTAGACCGCCCACGTTGATGGTGCACCGTTGGCACAGTTCGTGCTCATGATCGATGGGCTCGAATCGTTGGGCATTGTAATGACACGACGATAATAAATAATTGGTTCCATTTTGGCCACCCAACGAGCCCTCGAGTGGTGCACCGTCGGGCCCGAAGCCGAGACCGTACGCGTCGCCTGACTGATCGGCCGCATTGTCATCTTGATTTTGATTCGGTTTTGGCAATGACCTAAGGAATATAAATACAATCATTATAATTATTAACAAAATGATTATATACACCTCGGACATGTTCATGATGGTTAATTGCTGGCTTGTCTTAAGTCGTTTGTATGTTTGTTGATAAGTTTCCTCTGCCTCTCTCTCTCTCTCTCCCTTTGTAATATAATTATTATTCTCTAGTTACTTCTTACTAAAATTCTCAAATATCTCTCTTGCTTTGTATGGAGATTTCAATGCACAATCACAATGACCGGATCGGATCAAATAACGAACAGAAAGAGACGAAGAACGAGGGCACATGGCAACTTGTACGCTTATTGACCGATCAAACTTAAAGCTATCTGTTGTTGGCTTGGTTGTTTGCACCTCGTTGTTGTTGTTGTCGTTGTAGTTGTAGTCGCTGTTGCTGTTGTAATCGTTTAAACTTTGACCTTATTCTATGTTTATTTGACGTACATTTGAGCCGGAAATATTGTAGCCACCTCATGTTGATTGGAATTGGCCCGTTGACGTAGACTTGTCGCTCACTTGTTGTCATAATTCGTCGTCACTTGTCGAGGTGTTTGCAAAAAACTAAACTATATCACCAATAATAACCATATCACTGAATGGTGATTGCATTGTTGGTGGCTAAAAATGACCAACATTTACAACACGAACGAATGGACGAACGATGATTGAACGAGACAACGAACAAAGCTAGTCTGATTCTCGATATAGACAATTCGATTGCTAGTCCAATCTTGTAAACTTTGAGACTCAAACCTGTTCGAAATAGTTTGCTTTTCCTTCTTCTTCGTGTTTGAACGCTCACTTGAGCTGGTTCGTTTCGAATAAGTTCAGTTCGAACAACAATGTGTGAGCTGACATTGGGCCGGTAGCAAAATATACTTACCAGTGTAAACACACACACACACACGCACTCAGTGCTAGTGTGTGCGTCTTCGCACGCTAGAGAGGCGCCACAATAGCCATGCATCAGCACCACAATGAGCAAGTAAGCGAAAGAGCGAGCTAGAAAGCTAGAGACATGCGCAAACATATAATTGTACGCAACAACAGTAACAACAACGAACAGCTTAAACTCGAGCACTCCAAGAGTTCAGTTTCTTCTTCTTTCAACGCTCCCAATGTCTTACTGAAAGCTTCTCATAGATTGGATAGTGTCGACGACATGCACGACAACACATACACACGACGATGACTGGCACTTTCGAACTCTCGATTGAAGGTTGGTTGTCAAGCGATCGAGTGAGCAACCTGCTATAGTCAGGCGGACAATGAATGAGACATTGAACAATCGTTCGATCTCGCTTTCACTCGCCTTCGATAAGCGTCGTCTTTTACATCGAGACAATGCAACAATGTTTTTCAACAACCAACTGCTCGTCGAGCTGTGTGGTCGCTGATGGTTGCAAATTTTAGTAAAACACAGCGCGAAGAAACTAAACTAAACGAAGTGCAATGCAGTGCAACTCAACGAGCATAGGTTTATCGGTGCCAACATTTGCACGCGTAGCGGGCGACAGTGCTTTTGCTCTATGGTCAGGTAGCAGTGGTTCCAACTTCCGCTCACTCATGCACTCACACATGAGTGAACGAATGAGACCACCAATAGCTTCACTCTTTCGACTCAAGCTCAGCTCATCCGACAATTGACGCGCTTGTTTCACAATCGACAGCAACAAAAGCAAACGTTTGTAACAAAAGGAGAAAAAAAGAGAAACCCAATTGAATTAGATTGAGCTATGAACAACTGAATGCTTGTAACTTTGCTATGATCTTGTTTGTTCGTGGTAATAACCAAGCTTATGTGAGCAAGTGATTTCATTTATATTTGTAAGCTTATGCTCGTGCTCTCTTTGCCACAATTGAAAGTTTAATGGCATTTGCTGATTGGCTGAAAGAACAAGCGTCGTATTTGAGCAACAACAACAGATGAGCGAATGAGTACCTGCAAACACGTGATCAATTTTGTATTTTCGTAAACGAACGAACGAAAGAAAAGAATCGAAACTCAAACGAACTACTGACACCGATGATTAAATTATTTGAAGCTTGGCCAATCAAGTGCAGACTATATTAAATGATTTTGTATGACAAATAGCCATTCTATTGATGCAAAGAATAGTGTTTACTCATGGATCGAACAATCATTCGATTGAAATGAAACTATCGAATGATGGTAGATTATTCCTCAGTCAATCACGAAATCATTAGAAATCCGAAGTTCGCTCGCTCGCTGATCATTGATATCGTAATTTATAATGAAATCATTGTGCACTTTAAACAAACTCAACTGAATCACCAGTTCAACTCACTGAGCAGCGAGTGCACTTTACATATTCAGCGAAAACAATTTTGTTGTCATAGTCATTATCGTTATTGTTTGTCCGCATCATCTGAATATTGAACTCAACTCGGATGTGCTCAATTATTGATGTAGTGAATATTGAATGTAGGTCGTGATGAATTTGTATCGGAAACCAAACAGTGCTGTTGCTGCTGCCTCTGCTTCTGTTGATCCAATTATAATTGAGAACACAAGTTGAGAAACTAACGAATGACGACACGAATGAACAATCTTTGAGTTTCTTCTTTGGTTTTAAGACACGACAAGGCTCAGGATCAGGCTCAGGCTCAGGCTAGAGTAGAGAAAGAGAGAGGCCAAACTTACGGTAAGCGCATTACTGTAAGTTTGGTTGTGTGACATGCGAAGAACGAACTCCTTGTTGTGTACTCGAATGAACGTTTGTGCGCCACTCCCGAGTGTCAGCTACATCTTTGATGGTCGATAGCTGAGAGCGAGTGATGTTGAGCGCCAGGCGCCTTATTTTGCCAGCTCGCTATGAGGCTCGCGCCTGCAATCGCTCTTTTGTTCGCCAAGTGCGTCTCATTTGGTTTCGTCTCGTCTCGCCTCGTCTGGTCTTGTTTCGTTTCGCTCGTGAGTGAATTTTCGCTCGATATCATCAAATTTGGCGTGGTGCCGTCGCACGTCAACTGACATGAGGCCACGCTAACTTGTGTGAGCGAGAGAAGTGGGCAGGCAATAGTGCAAATCTAAAGTAATTTAAATCCGTTAGAAGAATTGGCCAGGTAGCCGGTCAGCATACAGTAGCACAGTTCACCTATGCACTTTGCCCGCCCGTCCGTCCGTTCGCCCGCTTGCTGCTGCTAAAATGTATTTACATATTGACAGCACATGCTGCACGCACTGACTACAAACTGACCAAGCGGCCGGCTTTAGTTGGTTGCGAGTTTAGTTGGGTTGGCTATCTCTCACGGTTGTCAGTTTACAAGTTCTCTGCTCTGGCTCTGGTTATGACAGTGACGCGCGTGCACGTGTCCATCGTGCTTTCTTCAATGTCCCTTCCTCGCATGATAGGCACCAACATATGCACACACACACACACACGACAGCAGGTGAATATGAAGCCGCGGCAGCTAGAGATGTCTTTCGCATTTCAAGAGAGGACAAGTTTCAGTTCGAGAGAATGTTTGTCGATGCTTCTCTATCGACAGGCAGTAGCATTTTACACACGCACATGCACACGCAACCATACACGTGCAAAGAGCTGTTGTCTCTCTGTAGCTGCTACTGTCACCTGATAACACTGTTATTGAACTTTATGGAGCGCAGCAATTGCAAACAGCTTTGTTTGTTTTTGATTCTCTACACGCTTTTAAAACAAGCCGAGCCACACGCACAAATGCCACGAGATATAAACTCTTTGCGTGCGTGTATGGGCTATCAAGTAGCGGGCTTTAAGCGGGGTAAGTTCAATATGTTAGTTTGTTTGAGCTTAGGAGTGAAAATTATGCAGATAAACTAAAAACAACAGCCACATGGACCAGCAGCAGAAGTATACGTCGTTCACGTGTGCATGACGCCCCATCTGGTGGCACAATTCTGAAGCTCTCATTTCGCAGTGTGCTTCCACAAACAAGTTAGCCATTGCGCATCAACACTGGCCACTTGTCTACAAGCTATGATGTAATATTCACTGTTGTAAGTTAAGGAGTATGTAATTACATAGTTGACGATACTGACACGCTAAAAGTATCTGTGAGAAGAGAGGCCGCTGTTAGGCTGAGGGCTACTCTCTCCTTTGCATCAATAGATCGACTATGACTCATTTGACTATGAATGCTGCTGCGTGGATAACAATGACAACAACAACACCAACTATGGCCAACATATCGTTCATAGGTAATATTGGCGAATATTGTCCAGCCGCGAGCGATGAGCTGAACAATGCAGTGCAGCAGCTTGTCAGCTATTGTGGTATTTGCTCGACGTGGAACGCGTGTCGACAGATGACATTTCGATGAAGATTCAATTTGGTTAAGCAATCAGCAAGAGAGATTCAGTTTAGTTTAGATTAGTTGAGCTCGAAAGCGAAAGAGATTACTGCTCTCGGGACTTTGTTGATCAGCTTGTTTCTATCAAACTTGTCGTGCACTCTGTAGTCTGTAGTTGTTATCATTCGAGGTGGTCACTTGCTCGCTCGCCATCGTCCGACTGCCTCTAGCCCTTACGCACTCTGTTTTACACTCTGCTTTTGCTCGCATTGATCGCCCGTTTGATGGCCCAATCGACAAACTAGTAAGCAAGTCATAGAACTGTCGAGCTATCGGGCTAAATAGAATAGAATAGAATGGAATCAAGCAAGCTGCTGCTGCTGCTGCTACGATAGATAGATCTTGATGGTGTGCATTTTACATCCAACATTGAGCTCACCAGTTATGGGACGCGCGCGTTCATCCCACCAAATCGTGTTATCGGTGCGCGTGCTGTTTAGTATATCGTCGCTGGCGATGTTTTCCTCCATGTGCGAGCTCCCCTTCCTCACTCCCTCTAACATTATTACAGCAGCTTGTATAGCTGCTCAATTCCGCCTTATAGCAGGGACACAGATAGCCGGCTGGCTGGCTGTTCGCTCGGCTATGTTTTGCTCGTACTGAAATGGACAGTAATGGATTAAATAATCATTACTGTCGTTCTAGAGAACATTTCGTTCTAGCTGCCGAGCACTTTCTTTTTGGCCACAATGTCTGCTGCCGCTTAAGCGCCGTTTGGCGCTTGAAGCGAGTGACTTTCGCTTGAGATTGAGATTGAGCTTGAGCTCAAGTTTGATAAGCTCGCCATGTTGCAAGCTCGTCGATCACACAAGTGAGTCGCACATTCACAGTCACAGTTACATCTGCGCAATAAAGCTATCTAACCACCGATCGATCGCTCACTGGCTCACTCGATTGAGAGTGAGAGTGAGAGTGAGAGCGCGAGTGATCGACAAATCGAAACTGTTGGATCAAAAATCAATGAGCACTAGAAGAACATTGTATTCTACTATGCTCTGTAATCTCACGATCGTCGCTTAAGCCAACCATCTCGAGTCTTGAACTCTCAATTCAAACTTGCAACTCTAAACTTCTAAACTACTGTTGTCCAACTAAACTATCAATCGTTCGATCTTTGGTGGTTGATTGCTCGCTTCGTCTCGTTTTGATTGTTAACGGCATCAATAACGGAACAAATACCGTTGATGCTATCGAAATCCGTTGTTCGCTGGCTCCATAGCTCTAGCTGGCTCGTTTCTTAATTCCGCTGCTCGCTTGTTCATTTCATTGAGAATGAAACAAAGATACCGTGTCGAATACACGATAGCTCGTTGATTCGCAACATATTCATTCAATGGCTAACAATGTGAAGATGATGTTGGCCAATATTTGACTAAATTATATATTCGGCAAGACGAGCCGAGTCAACGAGCTTCAATATTGTTCAATATTGCTTCGTCACTGTCTGCTGCATAACTCGATAACAATTCATTTAATTTGCCGCCTTGCAAGCTGTTGTTTAACTTTGCGCTCTTCCCTTGCTAATCGTGCTTCTTGAATGCTCCGTCATCTGACTAGGTACAGCATTTCGACTTCAACGGGCAGCAGCATTAGCGAAGCACATAGCCTCGCTATTATTGAGATTCTGGCTCGTGATACGTCAGAGATCGACTAGAAGAATCGAGCTCGACAGCGTGTGGCACCTTCATAGCGCCGTGGTGAGTCTGATTATCTAACAATAACTGACAGACGCGATGCATATCAGTCAGGAATGACTACTCTCATCAGTCACTCAAGTCCAGATAGTGACTGATAATCTACATCCGAAAGAGTAGCTCATCCGGCTACGTATGAATCAGGCTAGAGAAAATTTTCCTGTATCACTAGATGGCGCCACCAGATGTTTTCCATTACTTGCTGACGTACAATCTCTTATGCGTACAAGTGTACATGTGGGCAGAATATCTAAAGCACGTGAGTGACAGTGATCCGCAACTAATATTGACAACACTCGTATGGCTCGTGTCTTACAGCTCATGGTCAGTGAGAGTGCTCGACTGACTGACATGCAAAAGTAGCTTACAGTAAATTTCAAGCTTCTTGTTCTTTGTAACGCAAAACAGACTGACAAGTGTGATCGGAAGTGTGACTTTGAGTGCGTTCTTTGTGCACCACACAATTTGCATCAATGCATCGTTGATATTTGCCGAGCCATTATACTTAAGTCCAATGGACCAGGCTGGATTTGTGATGCATTGATGGGCCTGTTGGTCTCGTCCACCCGTTACTACTTTCTATTTCCATCTTGTTTAATGCCTGAGCATGCTGTCCATTGTAATTTATGTACACCTTGATCCTGCTTCTCATCAACAGAGCAACTGGCTCACTCAATCGAGCAGCCTCGGATAGCATCGTCGTGTAGCGTCGTAAAGCTGCAAGTGGAGTCGAGTCAAGTGTACCTCTTTCGCTCCAACTATTCGTAAGTTTTAACCAACGGGGCACTCAGCAACGAGAGCAGTTGGCTCATCTCTGAATGTGGGCTCTGATCAAAATAAGCTGAAAGCAGCAACATTTACAATGTCTTGGCTATCTGCACTATAGTGTCACAGTATGTTGTGAGCCATTGCTAACGGTGTCCACAGTGCACACACAATAACAAGATGCACATGATTGCACAGGCAGGTGCAGGCCGAATGACAACCATTGCTAGCTTGCTCGCTAATGCTTGTTTTTTGTTTGTTGTTGTGTCACTCATTGCGTGTCCCCTAAAAACACCCCATCTCTAGATCTATCACTGCTCACGTCTCTAACCGTGTCCTTCAACCTGTGGCACATAAACAAAGGTCACGCACAAAGAGATTTGTGAGTGAGATTACATTTGTGTACACGTGAACAGTGTGTATACATGTGTAATTCCATTATTTTTTTCTTCAATGTTTAATGTTCCATAATATTTCAAACATGAATATTGAAAACAATCTAACTATGCATTTGTGTAGCACTAAATACAATTCAAGGTACAGGTTGCTGTTCAATGATTGTGTTTGGCATTTAAAGTCTAGGGGGAATTCACACAAGAAAAATAGGCAAACAATAGAGCGAAGCGAGGTTGTGTACAATTGTTCACGCTCGACCTATCAGTGTCTACATTTAATTCTCCAATTGAACTTCAATTGATACTATCAATTTTATAGGCAGACAGATAAACTTGCAGAGTGAGTGCATGCATCAAGCGCGTACAAAGTAGCTATCGATGACGGTGATTAAGCTATTGATAATTGGATCAATAGAGCCAATGGCTTCAATCAATCGAATAGTGCTTACGTTAACATTAGTGGAACATTCGATATTCTATTGAACATCGAGATCTCCCCCTCCCCTCTTTCTCTACTATTCAATGTTCTTTTGGGTGCACGACGACGATAGCAGTACATGAGGACGACAACAAGGTGTTGTTTGTACGCGTACACTCGCCTGGCATGTGTGATACGTGAATTGACTAGCGAATGGAGGAACGAACGAATGAAAATGAAAGCAGCGAACAGCAGCAACAATAACAACAAGAGAAGGGAAGAGGCAAGAACAAGCAAAAGAACTAGAGCAAAAAAGAACGAAAAGTAATCGCCTAGAGGATAGAGAGAAATTTATCTAAACGTCGACGAGTCGGCATCGCCAATCGATCTATTTCGAAGCTTCCATTTCGTCGTCGTCGTGGATGTTTCCATGTTCTGTTCGTCGAATTTCATTTGGTGTAGCTGGGTAGCATGGAAAGCTAGCTGCCTAGCTGGCTTTTGTATGATGTGCACTAAAGGTTGAAGCTATCAGCAGCGGACATATAAAGCTTCATCCCCAAGTGAACCCATGGATGAGCCAACAGCGAACAAACGTTGAGCGCTTACGTAACGAATGGGCGCCAAATTTAGTCTTCTACACACGTAATCTAACGATGCCGACTGACCGGCCAGTGGCGTCGCGCCAATTGCATCGCAAAAAAGCTGCTGAATTGTCCAGTTGCTGAGGCTATTCGGCGGAGTAAACTGGTGATGGGGGAAAGGACAGTTCACAGGATAAGTGGATGATCAGGGCGCCATGAAAGTGATGGGCATCGTTTCAACACTGACTCGTTCACTCGCTCACTTTAACAAAGTCTCTTAACTAATTCTTGCCCGTTATCTATCAATGCTTTCTCTGGGCTCGCTGGCGAGTAAAGCTCTTAGTAACATTACACACACGTGTATATGCTTGAGTTAATATTCGTGAGCGTACACTTGCGAGTGAGCACTTGCACCAACAACAGCAAGCGACATATAACGACAAAAATAAAATGAAAGTTGAAAAAAAAGTTCAAGAAGGAACAAAATAAAAATAATAAAAACATGACGCACTGTAGTTTACTGATAGGGGTCAGCTAACAGACTGACTGACTGACTGAATAGCCGATATTAGGGGCCATTGAGGCCACCGAGCTGGCAGCAAGCGGCCGGCCGCTAAGGCGGAAACGAATTGATGGTGCTGCTGCCACCGCCGCTGCTGCTCACTTGCGAACAAAACCAACCCTCCAAGTGTCGGAATCATAAATCTAGCAGTGTATGTTATTTTTATGAAAGAAAAAAGATTTTTGAGAAGAAAGAAACGAGCGGGAGAGGTTTTTCCCGCTTACAGATCTGGAGCTACTTTCAAGTCGAAGTAACTGGACTTTTAAGCCTCCCTTCTTCATTTCAACGATCGATATTGATCGATGGGCTTGCAAACAAGCCGTAAGTTTTAAAATATAAAAAAGAATTTTGAGCTTCAAGTTTCAAACAGCGAAACAGATTTTTACGTCTATACTTATTCGCTCATTGTGTTCGTATTGCAGCATTCAAACTCAGACTAAAGATATGTTTCTTTCTCTCCCTCTCTCTAGTTTTGGAAATTAAATTACAATAACTGCTGGCGACGATAACTATTTGACTCAGTCAAAGAGTGAATGAAAGCAATCATTTCTAGTGCTTCGTCAATCGGCAATCGATTCGATGGTAAAAATTCGCTCAAGTATCTGGAAAGCAAGGCTAAATATCAATGGCACATCAAATGATTGGCAACAGCTTAAAAAGCAAGTAGCTAATAAGCAGTCAAATGTCTAGCTGTACTCTGGTGGCAATGTTCGGCCAATTGAACGTCGGCTGCCACGTTGGGTGCTGTTAGTGACGATATTAGTTTGCACTATAGTTTGGATTGATTCCATGTCAATCGAGCAGCGTATGCCAAAACGACATGTGCCAGAGATTCAATCAGCAAACCAGCGAGCGAACGAGCCAGCAGGCAGGCGGGCGGGCGGGCGGGCGGGAGAGTGAGCAAATGAGTAGCACATAATCAATCAGACTAGCAAGCTACCGGCTCGTTAGCTATCGCTAGCACAGTTTTATACTGTTGTTAGTTGTCGCAGTTGCACGCGCTACTCGACTCAATGGCGCTTTTGTTATGTGTGCTTGTGTGCTATGTTGTTTTGTATTGTGTCTGGCCTCCCGATCGCTCCTTCGCTTGCACTGGCAATCCTTCGCTATGCGAGCAACACAAATGACGGCCTCAAAGTGGACAGATTGATGATTGTTTTGCTCGTTTAGTTTTTGTTGTGCACGCTAGCAAGAAACATGCGTACAATTTTCGCGTTGTTTTGAGAGCACATTGTTGATTCATTTCATGGCAAAAACGAACGAGCAACACGAACACAAAACTGAGCACCAAGATAAAGGGAAAGAACAAAAGCCAACTGAACTTGTTAGTTAGTTTACTCTGTCGCTTGGCTCGGATCGGCACGGCTCCTGTTGGCGATAATCGATCGCCATTGGGTGGCTCGACAGCTTTGATCCTTGGGTGCTTGTGCGTGCCACTTCAGCACCCCACGGATAAAAACTTTGCAAGTACGTGCAAAGACTATACTCGTGTAGTAGCTCATTAGTGTGGCGATCAAACAGAAGAATTCTAGTCAACAACTGCACTTGTTAACTAGAGAGAAAATTGAACAATCGAACATATGCCTTACATCAACATTACTTGACTTGAACCATACATTTGAGCAAACACTTGTATACTACTCGAGAACACTCTTAAATGCTGCCACGTTTTCTTGACGCACTATTTTTTTCAATTCTTCCATTATCGAGTCGCGTTTTTTTCTTTCAATGTCACTTGTTCAAGTCTCACCTTCAGTTGTAATCTTTCTCCAACTTTGTTTGTGTCTTGTTCGTACGTTGTGCTCAAGAAAAGAAAAGCACAGCATAACTGAGCTTTAAATCTGGCACCCGATGGCTAGCGGCTTTACCTGATTTAAGCTTGTGTCGCTTTCTAAGTATTTCTCTCAAAATCAGAATCAGAATCAACAACAGCAACAACAACAACAGTGACAACGACAAAAGCTATGATGTGATTATACATCACTCAATGCACTAGATGTCGCAAGTGAGCCGCCAACCAACGAGCGACAAATAAGATAGTCGAGAGAAACAGAGTGAGTGTGAGAGAGTAAGACGATAAAGGAGTAAAAAAGAGGCCGAGTCTCTCGAGAACTCACCCAATGTTGGCCGTTTTTGGGAGCCAACATTTTGTTGTGAGTTTCACGCCTCGTTGGTTGTAGGCCGCTAGCTGCAGTTGATAGTAAGCTAGCAGGCCTCTGCTACAATCAACTCTCGTTTTCCAAGTCGTGTCGTTATCGTTGTCATTCTCATCGTCTTCGTCGTCGTCTTGCTTGTCTTCGTCCCGTCGACACCAGCAACACCACCAGCAAACAACGTCAAGCGCCGTAACAACTGCATGTCAACAAAACGAGTTAAAGTGTTCGTTCACTGCAGACGAACCGATGTCTCGGTGTTCATTGGTTCGTCTTTTGCAGTTGCATATGAATCTCAAAGCTTTCATGTGAGCCGATTTGCAGATCGAATTGATTCGATTCGATCTAAACTAGAATCGTTAGTCTAACTATGGTTTGTTTGTCGAGCACACATATTTGGTTGAGTCGAGTGTTTAACTGAGTCAAGTCGAGATCATCTTCATTCTCTCAACAACTTTGCTCGTGTGTATGCGTGTGCAAAGGAATTTTATGTGTGTGTGTGTGTAGGCAACATGTTCAATTGAGATTGGTATTGAGCTAGAGAGGGAGAGAGGGCTGGGGTGGCCTGAGGCTACACCATACAGTCTGGCCTCCAACACAGCACTACTATTAGCGCCAGAGGAGAAATTGGCCAATAGGAGTAAGTTATACACGGGCACATAGACAAACGCACACCAACAGACTAAGAGACGAGCGGAAGAACGGAAGGTGACATCGATCGATGGATTTCGGAGCTCAGCTCGGCTATTCGCTCAACGATGTGTCGTCTCGCCAAAATCGATGTTTGGTTTGCAAAAAACGTCGATGGAAAGAGAGAGAGAGAGAGATAGAGTTTGTGTATTTTTCTTTCTCTTTCGTGTACATGCAACAAACGTCGTCTGTCTACATCTACGTTCATGTCTATGTTGATCGTGACAAAAGTGAGAAAACATATTCCTCTTCTCAGACTGACTGCTCACACTGGCAACATAAACTTCACTGCACACATGTAGAATAATGATATAACAAAAGTCTAGACATGTGAGCACATATCACAGGTGAAACTAAAATAAAAGATAATGCTTACCCGTATGTCATCATGGAGGGTCCCGTGGGCGGAGCCATCGCGGCGTACGGAAACATGTGCACATTACGATCGTATGTTGAATAATAGCCATACATACCACTCGCATAAGCGCTCATAGCCATATTGTTGTGCTGATTCGATAGTCGGCTCGCTATGAGATGGACACGTGTCACCTTTGGCAAGCTCACATACAAACGAACGAACGAACGATTCAACAAACAAACTAACGAACAAGCTTGAACACTAAAGAACGGATGAACAATATGTCTTATGAATTCTTTGCTATTTTATCCATCGTCTTGCTGATAGGAATCAGTTTATAATTAATTTGTACTCTTAACACCTGCATAATCTTGCATTCTCTTTCGCTAACGATCAATTGGTGATGTCGTGATTATTGTTCTCGATGTGTCACTATTTGATGTGTTGTAAACTTTGATCTAATTCTTTTTTCTCTTTCTTATCAGGCATTTTTTGTTTTGTGTTGTGTTTAGCAACAGCAACAGCAGCAGCAGCATTAGTGCAAGGAAAGAGAAAAAGCACAAAAACGGAGGCAACAATTCACGTCGTTAAGATTCTAGTCTTGTGTTTGTATCTTGTTTTTCGTCTCCTTTTTTTTCTGTTATACACTCATTTGTGATCTTTTTGTTGTTAATCTCGTTGCTGCTAATATTATCGTTGCAATAATCAATTGTGATTGTTGCTGTTGCTGCTGTTGTTGTGAATGTGACTGTGCAACTGATGACTTCATTGTCGCAATTCACACTTATCATGCTTATCGTTCTTTCGTTCACTCATTCACGACTTCCTGTGTGTGAGTCTCCGTGATTGTTATTTGTTTGCAACAACAACATTGGCCCCATTGTTGTTGTCGTTGTGTGGCAAATTTTACGGGACCGACAACTTTTCGGGGCCAGCAAAAAGTTGTAGTGCTTGAAAAAGTTCATGCTTGAAAAAGTTGTCTCTCTTTTTTCTCTCAAATTGAATCTCTGAGTCTCATTGTTATTATCTATAAACTTGAATCTACTAATACGAGTGTCACTCTGACGCTTGTGAACTGTGATCATACACACAAATTTGTTTATCAATTGACTCGATGCTGAACGACCACTGACTGTTTGTGTGAGTGCGTGCGTGCATGACCCACTCGCACCCATTCACTCCAGCCAGTCAGTTGGTGTCGAGCTTGAAAAAGAACTCGGTGCGTGTGTGTGTGTGTTGCGCAACAGCAATGTTCCACCACCGAAGCCGAGGCCGGTGAGTTATAAGTGGGCGCATGCGCTATAAGCGTCACACATTCGCACAAATATTAGACATCTAGCCGTCTGGTTACCAACAATTCATTGTGTGGGTGTGTGTGCGTGTTTCAAGCTGCAGTTAGCTAACTGTAGCTCATGTTAACTGTCAGTGTAGCAAGCAAACAGGTCAAGAAATAAATAAAAGAAACGATTCTTGTCTATTTGTGTACCAATGGTAAGCTTTAAGCGACGCCGGCTAACCAATTGGTCGAGCGAATGCGCCGGTTGGCGTCTCAAATGCGCTCGTATCGCATAAGGAGCACCACTTGGCCACGCCAACAACAATGCCAATGGCAACAATCAATAGGAGAACAATCTAACCAGACAGCTTATTGTTGTCCTCGCGTTATTCTTGCTCTCGTCTTTGGTTGCTGCTGTGAGCAAGAGAAGAGGAAAGAAGTGAGTAGAGGGTTTCAAACTCGCGATCGAATGGGTGTTGGTGCCTTGAAAGTGACTCCCGTTCCTCGTTTGTTCGTGGCGATCTTCGAGCGCTCATTCGTTTACCATGGACGATCGACAGATCCATTGTAAGCTTGCACACCAGAGCATCGTAAGTTTGGGCACAAACGTGAGCGCCAACGTAAGCGTATCGAGAGAGCAAGCGAGCGAGCTAGAGCGTTCGATCAATCGATCGATCGATCGGTCGGTCGATGACGAGACTCTACGAGCTTAGCAATTCGTTCTGATAATTAGTTGAGCTCGCTTGGGGTGTGCTTTATGTGAACAGAGAGAAAACGAACGAACTAGCGAGCAGGGCCTCAATTTTCGCATGAAGCTCTTTTATTATTGGTTGCCTTTGTATTGGTCGTTGCTGCTGCTATTGAAAACAACAAGGCTTACTAGCTTTGTGTGTGCACCCAAGTTGTTAGCTACGTTCAACTTTCTTCACACACACACACACACACACGCACTAGGCATTGAGCATTGAACATTGAGCACTCAGCAACCAGCACTAACGAAAGGAGTGAAATTAAAAGAAGCTATTGTCGAGACGAAAGACAGAGCAACTTGAAGCAGCCATCAATCGTGTCTGATCATTTGATATAGCGGCGCTTTGACGCGCGAATGACAGAGTCAGCGACTAATCGCACACTGAAACTCAGATCAAATCCTATCAACCGATAATCTAACAACAATGAGAGACAAGTTGGCGAGCGAGCGAGCACGACAGATACTATTAGACCACTGATTGCTGAGAACCACCGGATTGGTCGCACATTGGTTGCAGTAGCATAGACCAAAATAGCCGCTTAACATAAAGGCAAGAAGCAACAATTAACAGCAACTCAACTCAACTCACCTGAGATTGCGCGCATTTTGATGAGCGCGTCTCGAATGACTACCCTTCTCTTTGGGATTGAAACGTTGGATGAGGGCGTCCCAAGGACCGCCCATTTTATTTGCCATAATTTGCTAGTGCGGTGGCCACGACTGCTACACTTTGAAAAGTAGCGGTAGTAGTTACCCAAAGTAGCGGTGGGCCTTGTGGGCCACGCACTAGCTAGCTGACTGGCTAGCTCTATCTCTAGCTAGCTTGCTAGCCCACAGAATCTGTTCTTCTTTTCCTCTTGTTTACTTCTTGTATTTCTATTTCCCGTTGTCGTGGACTTGAATTAAACTTGCACTCGCTTCTGCCTGCTTGCTTGCTTGTTCGTTCGTTGCTTCGTTCATTCGTTGTGTCGCGTTAGCACTTGTTCTAGCACTTGCCCTTGCACTTGTATTTGATTCTCTTGTTGAAGCACTCTTTCTTTTCTCTCTTCTTATTCGCTATCTTCTCCTTGTTGCGATGTAGTTGTCGACGTTGTTGTCTAGTCCTTTTGTTTGTTTGGATTTGTTTGAAAGCTTGTTGTGTGTACAGCATTTATCCTGTGCAACATATAAGACAACTGTCAGTTTGTTCTTTCAACAAATTTGAACTCGTGCAAGAGCACGCACATGCACACGCACTTGACAGTTTTTAATGTCGAGATCAAGCAAAATCTGACTGCCTGTCTGTCCGTCTGTCTATCCGTTGATACTGGGATTACACAATTCTTGATTCTTTGGCTGAATGTGTCACTCTTTGCCCACTTCAACACTGCACTGCCTGTTTGCTTTCTCTTGATCCCAAAATGTTAGCGTGTTTGCTTGTATTGTGTTGCATGACTTGCACCTCAGTGTTTAGCTCCCATACGAATACGTTTTCAGTCGTATGTACTCGCTCTTACACTATTGCTATTTGTCTTCGATTAGCTTTCTGTTAATGTTGCGACATACACAGAATAAATGCACGAGAATACAATATATTAATAACAATCTCAACCTGTCGTGAGCGTGATGCGTTCAACGACGAGAGCAACCTAATTCAATCTAATTGCTTCATGAACAGCATATTAATAATTGATTGTTATCTCCATGTCGTCATTGTGCTCTGTCGTGGTTGAGCTGTTTGAGTGGCATAGGTGGCGACAACAGTATCAATCATCGATTCATTATAAAACTAAAACAAGATTAACATCTTCAAATTCCTCACAATGGTTATATTGCTCATTAGCAACCAGAGCGCACTCTATCAACGGTCCACGTTCGAGACTCCTCATTGGATTTTCATCATCATTGAGGCCAACGAGGTCAACCTCTTCAAAAGTTCCTCTTCCTTGATTGGCACTGAACATTGTCCATGGTGGTCCTAAAATATAGCCATCCTCATAATTGCAATTGTGTGGGCTGTAGATGACAGCATGATTGATCGGTCATTAATCAATAACTTATTTCTGTTGTTGATTAACTTTGACTTGTTGGTGTCAAAATGATAATAAATATTATAGAGAAAAATAAATTATCTAAACTTTCATTAATATAAATTTATATATAGGATTAGAAAGGTTTGTGTTGTTATTGCTGTTGCTATTATTGTCATAAGCTGTGCCGCTTGAGCGTATTTGAACAACAAAGCTCACTCATGTTCAACAATGGAAATTTGTTGTGAATCGTGTCAAATGTTGATGTGTGTGCGTGTGTGTGTTTGTTTGTGCTGTTGTTGTTGTTGTTGGTGGTGGTGGTGGTGGTGGTACACACAATTACAATTAAATAATGCTTATAATAATCACAACCTTGAGTTACAATGTGTACACAATTGGCACAATATGACTGACGGATTAGGCACGAGCAAACAATGCACTAAGAAGGATGGGATTCATACGAGATGATGACACAAGGCAAAGATGTGAGAAAGCACAGTTAAGTGAGTGAAGCCAAGAGTTGCAATAAACATGCGCCCACGTGCAACATTCTATCTCTCGTATATACAAACAGAGCGGCTTCATTTGAGGTAGTCAATATTTTGATTGTTGTACGCGTCTCGAAGGCAAACTCTCGTGTCTAGTGCATGGGCCAATGAGGGCGAAATATGTGCAGCGCAGCGCTGCAACTCTTTAAAATAAAACAGCAAGCTAATAATATATAGACACACGCACACTCGACGCCAAATTGGTTACACAACCGCAAGTCACTAGCAGGCCATCGGGTGAGTTAGCGAGATGCCTTCTCGCTTGCTCGTTCAGAGTACAAAATCATTCTCTATTCAGCCCGCCAGCCATCCAGCCAGCCAGCGAGCTATCTAGATAGCTAGTTATACGATTCAAGTTAAAGCAAGCATACATGAGCGGCAAGGCTCCTTTCTAATTCTCGGCAGACTAATTACCGTCTTGTATGCACTCACACAAACACACAAGGCGCCAGAAAAGCGGGGCCAGACAGCCAGACTGAGGCTGCATGATTGCATTGAACTTTTGCTCTTTCTCGATACGAAAGCAAGCCATGAAAGCTCATTGCGGACTGTAAGAGCTTTTTCATTCATAACTTTCACTAGGTTCTTATAGCCATGACTTGAAACGCTCCCAAACAATTACAATTTCATCATTATACAACAATCATGATCATCACATCACATCACATCGCGTCATACGAGAATGATCAAATAGCTTGCAAGTCGCATAGCAGTGCATGCCAGTGTATGGCACGGAACAGTGCACACAAATCACACTGCGTCAGCATGCAATATTTGTATGCACTTAGTGCATCATACTAGCACAACTAACAACAACTGATACCAGTGACAGTCTAAACGAATACTACCAGCAGTGATGGGCACAAATCAGTCACAATTCGAAGAAATGTAAAATATTGCTGTTGCTGCTGCTGCCGCTGTCGTCTCTGATAATAATAATAGTAATAATAATTACGAACAACAAACAAAAAATCACAACTACTTGATGTAGTATCATTATTATTATGCGATGCTTCAAGATACTGAGTGCATTGCACATACACACACTAATTACGTGTCGTCTGATGAATGAACGAATGAATGAAAGAATAAAGCGAATGTTGCTGTGAAGAACTACGTACTGCTCAGCGACGATAGATAGATTGAAGGACTGAGTCAAGCTCGTTCGAGCCTGTCGTACCTCGCTAAGACCCCAGGGCCATGAAAAATCAAGCTCCGCTGCGAGCGTGTGTTGTGCCTCGAACGTCTTAAGTCTCAAGCTCAAAAGTTAGTCAAGTAGGCTCCCACCCTGTCCTCATCTAATAAATTTCTCGCAAACATCGAGCCCATAGAACTTATTGAGACAATCTAGAGCTAACACTTGAGCACAAATATAACTCACAAATCATGCATTATGAGGCTATGAATAAAAATTAACTAACATAGGAGCTAACCAAAAAATGATTACCACACTTACAGTACTAGCAGTAGTAGTAGTAGTGGTGATATCAGCAGTAGCAGCAGCAGCAGAAATAGCTCGTGATGGAAGCAATGCATCCTAAAACAATCTCACCGTCAGGACCACTTATAACATTGTGAGTTATTGAGTGCAAGTGAGTGTCGCTTTGGGCACGTAATTGTGTGCGCGTCTCTTGTAATGATTGAATCATTCAGCACACCAGGGCAGGCGGCAGCTTTACGAAGCTGCCTTGTCATCGATCTTGTCAAGTCTCTTCTCATACTGATCTCGTAACAACGCGATACAAAGCACGCTTAGTTGAAAATATTGATTCTCCTTCGGAAGTTGGCAATATGAAACTCTTTTGGAACTTCAACCACATAACCACAGTCGAGCGTTCGTTAAAAACAGAGTCATCAGCCAATCAATATCCGGAAATAGATTTGTTGCTGTCATAAAACAGTACGACATTTATCGACAGTGAGAAGTGAGCTTTGCAAGCTTGATTGAACAGCAAAGTAAATGATAATTAATGGAATACAATGCCAAACTCTAGTCTTCAACATGCATGGAAAGAGCTCTCTTTGTAGGTATTTCAAATTCTGGAACACTATCACAATATAGCTGATGAATGGATAGACGTAAATATTATCAGCAAAACACGTAGCATGTCAATTGTGGGCACAGCGCCCACACGCATATATACACACAGCACATCCAATTGTTTCATAGTCCAGCTCACCCGAAGCAAGAATGGGGCGCCCACTCTTTGGAAGCCGCCAAACTTGATCTGTCAAGAACTCCATCTGCGGGGCACGCGCTCGCTTCAACAACTTCTTTCATTCTATCTTCAGACAGCTAAACGATACACACAAAGTCGATATGTACAGAGCGGAATGTTATGTCGAAACACGAGTGAATTACAGTGCAGCAGTTAATGCGATCATGTAGCTGGCTAGATACGGTCGCTGCTATCTTGTATTGTGCTGAGCACTTCTAGCGACACAATATCAAGCTCACACATAGACACACGAGATGCCGACACAGACAACAACATACAAGACGACGATGAACGCCTCAGTGAATTCGTTTGTGTTGAGCGAATAAATTCGCAACTGCAAAGACCGTTAACACCGAGACACGTTCGCACGAACACAAATTCTAACATCTCCAAAGACATTGATGACATGATATAAGGCTGCAATGATATTCTTGTTTTCGAGGACAATGATATTGGTGTATTTGTGTGCTTGTGTGTGTGTGTGTGTGTGTGTGTGTGTGTGTGTGTGTGTGTGT
>JAIFTH010000605.1:0-21284 GCA_019968535.1 Fragariocoptes setiger | reverse complement strand
CACTTGTTGTTGGATGGTGTGTCAAATGCTTGTCGACTCTGTCAATCATCTTTTGCGTCCTCACTGATCTCGGGCTACCTCTGTTGGGTTTATATTTGCTTGTACTAGTCAATTGAAACCTTTTAATGATTACGTAGATGGTTGAACGTTGATACCTTGGATTCTGAAATAATTTACGGTGAGTTTCTTGTCACGGCCGTGCGACTGGAAAAAATCGACGATTGCATCAGCTCGTGATTGTTTCCCTAACATGTAAGACATGATAATAATGCAATTGAAAACATAATAGATCACATATTGAGCTTTGTTTATTCAAAAAATAACCCACGTGGTTGATCCAGCATACACACAGCGTCAGCTGTTGTTTTGTCCAAACTCTCTGACGCACACTTTAGCTAACTAAAAAGTTTAGCTTCAAGTTCAGTGTGCGCTATGTGTTGATTCGCACATTGCACGCTGCAAATGGCGCGTCCAACGATGGCGTGTGCCAAATGATCGTCTAGGCTCAGTTAGAGTTGTCAGCAAATAAGTGCCATTACGTCACCTCATTCACTCTTTGATTACTTTCAGTGTCCGTGTTGTTGTTGTTGTTTCTCTTTCTCTTTTTCGCTTCAGCAAAAAACAGACAAATAAACAGATCTCAACACTCGGCACAGGTAAAGAAGTGGGCGTGGGCGTGTGCTTGTGTCGTGACATCAAACAATAAGCTGCAGAATAGTGAGAATGTTTTTTTCTTCAAATTGCCAGACTGTCAGACTGTCGACAGACAGAGGCAGACGAAAAACAAAACAGAGACAAAGTTTTTTATTCATCTATCAAACTCAATCACTCTTTTTGTTGTCATGTCTATTCGTGTTTCGCCTTGTCGTCTTGACGTTTCGTCTGAAACTTGTGTAAATCAACAAGCTGTTGTAAACATCATTTATTTTTTATTCTAATTTCAACTTTCATATATTTAAACAATAAATTTGTTTATCAAATCCTAATCTAATGTTTATAATAATCAATCACTGTTTGTTTAATCACTCAGTTTTTTCTTTTCGCTTCACTGGGTTCATACTGTTGCTGTTCGTCGTTGATTTCCAGCAATCAAACTAAGAGCTGACCTAGGTGCACAATTGCGAATGTTCTGCCAGAAATTTTCGACATTTTCAATTGATTGAAGGATTTCGAGGCGCCCGCAGCGTCCAATATGGCTTATCAGCACGCAAGCGAAATGATGGACGGTGCCAAAATGACATGCTCTAATGTGCACTCTTTGAGTCCACCGACAATAAATAGTGGGAGAAAGTTGATGGCAAACGAGACCACAGTCAACCATTCACACACATCGACATTCGACGATCATGACGGTGATGAGATGCAACTGTCGTTGAGTGAGACAAATTCGTCACTATCATCGACTTCATCGATGACAGCATTTGTGACTCCGTCGACAAGTTGTTCGAGCGGCGGCCCACACCTTGCTACGGATGACTCTTCGCTCTCTGAGAACTTTTCTTCCACTTCTTCTTCTTCTTCTTCTCCTTCGGTCGACTCTTTTCCTCCTGACTCTGATGCCTCTTGTGATTATTCTACGAACAATGATGGTAACTTAACGGACACAAACAACACTTCAATTGCCAAACACAACGTCGATACAACAATAACCAGCAATGGCGGTAGAATTGTAAATTGCGAAAGCAGCTCGAACAACAACAATTTGAATCGAAATCTAACAAATCTTGTCTTATTGCATATGAATGCTAATGATAAAGATTACTGTAATGATTATGTGGCAGCCGCAGTAGCAACAGCAACGGCAGTATTATACGGCGACACCGAGTTCCATTGTGACTACCACAATGACACGTGCGGTGCGCAAAAGTCTGACACTACAAACGACGATCAATGCAATGCATACAACAATGATTGCAATAATGAGACAGTTTTCAAGTGTTCGATTCACAGGCACAACAATGTGAGCAGTGAGAACAGTGAAACTCATAGTCGCAGCACTTTCATTCAGTGGAATCATCAACTATTGGTAGCTGCTAATGTTGGCAATAATATTTATAGAGACAAATGTAATTTTAACAGACAACAACAACAGCAGATACATGAAACTTGCAACATACAGCAGCAGCAGCTAGCAGAACAGCAACAACAATACGAGCGCATGGCGGACGCGGCCGCCACCGCCACAAGACTACCACGAAGCCAAGCGCTGCAGCACCAACACCACAAGAGCACTGCCAAGATTGTTGCTGGCAAATGCTGTCGATCATATCGTTGCAGTCTTGGTCGTTATTGTGGAAGCGATAGCAACGCCACCAACAGCAAGTGCAAATGCAATTGCAACAAAGAAAACCAGTTTGTGTGCAATTGCGTGCAACAACAACAACAACAATCAAAAAAAGCAACAACAACAATAACAGCAACAGCACTGCAAGCCATTCGAAGATCGAGCGTTGGTAGTTTCGATAGTTTTAGTTTGAGCTCGAGCTCTAGCTCGCCAAGCACCACTATTACTACCACCAGCACCAACACCAACACAACGAGCACGGCCAACATTCAAGCTCAAGCCCAAGCAAGAATGAGAGCTCGAGCTTTAGCGCAAATTCAAACGCAAACATCGACGCAACAACCACAGCAGCAGCAGCAACGAGCAGCTCACGAGCAGCTTCAAGTGCAAGCGCTAGCGGCAGCCGCAGCCGCAGCACCGCCAACAACGCGAGCAACGATAGTGAGAGCTCAAAGAACACAAAGCTCTCGAGCAATTGCGCACACACCAATGAAAGAATTGCACGTAGACGTCGCAGCCAAAAGAGAAGCACCTGACTCGACATTGTTGTTGTCGTTGTTGTCGAACGATCGTCAGACGCCAACGACGAACGACAGCTATGCGACGAATGCCAGTGTGAGTGCTAACGCGAGTGCGTCTGAAATTGTCAGTGCAAGTGCCAGTGCCAGTGAGAGTAATGAAGGTAAAGTCGGCCACAATTTTGGCGCACCACGTCAAAACATTGACATTCCTTTTCTACCACTTCTTCGAAGCAACCACCACAACTACAACTACAGACAACAACTCGTTTCACATTCAAATTTAAATTCAAACTTTAACTTGTCTACTGGCACACACACAGCAGCAGTAGCAGCATTCGACATCTTACTGAAGCCAATTGTCGAAAGTAATCAGGAAGAGCCGACTAACAATCCTTACTGCGACAGTTACGACCATAGTCAGCAGTACCGGCAGCGAGGGTTACGCGAGCTAGTCAACGGAGAGCCGAGATTTGTCGATGCCGAGATGGCCACCGTTGCCGTCACCGCTTCAGCTGCCATCAACACTAACGCTAACGCTAACGCCAACATCGAGAACAATAACATTATCATTAACAACAACAACAAACTCAATGTCAACGGTAGCACTCGACACCATAACAATTTGTTATTTGAGTGTGAACACCAACAGCAGCAGCATCAGCAATTAATCAAGAGCAACAGCTATTCATCAAATACGAATACTAGCACGAACACTAACACCAACATAAACACGTTAAAGAGCACGAATAAACAAACTACGGATACGAGCAATCGAATCAAAAAAGTTCGCAAGAGTGCATTGTACAAGTTGGCCAGTTACCTAAGATTACGTTCGTTGATTGTCACACACAAGCACAACACCAATGATATCAAATATTGTCAGTGTGCCGCATCGAATAATAACAACACACATGTTAATGGTGTTATCGATCGTAGTTCGACTAGTTCGAAGATAATGTTACACAATGGTGATCACACGACAGTTATTCAGCCCAATTGTTGTTGCTCACCTTTGCGAGACGATCAACAGCAGACACTTTTGAAGGGCAATAACATATGTGCATCTTGCCATAAGTGTATTTATGTCCAACAACAAACAAGAGAGAACAATTTCAACAACAAAAAGAAGCAACAAAAAGAGGTTGATATTAAACACAACATTGAAAACAAGTCACAAGCTAATGAAGATCATCGGTCACTAGCAGCAACAATAGCAGCTACTATTACAATGTCACAATTATCTGACACTAACAATAACAACGAGGAGCAGATCGCCGTGAGTGGCCTGTCAAGTGAGCCACCCGACGATGGCGAGCGCAGTATCGACTCGGGCACGGCCATGTCCACGTCAGACGTGGCTGTTTGCGACCATCATCATCAGACGAAGACAATGGGACGGTCGTTAACCCAGCGCCCTCTGTCGACGACGGGCACACAGTTGTTGCTGCAGGCTAATCGTGGGGTGACGCGACGCGTCACGGTAGCCAATCCGCCCCAATTAGTCACGCTCGACAAGTTGGACACAAGCCATTTGAGTGAGCACCAGCTTCGTCAAGAGCGCTCGTTGAGCGGCACTGTGACGCCGACTTCGCCGAAATCGTTGCCGCCCTTAGGAGGACGCGCTTCCGCGGCCTCCACCGAGCTGTCCGACAAAGACAGCTGTGCCAGCAATTCGCCCATCAACGTCCCATTAACAGACGACACTAGCACTAGCATCATTGATCAGCAGGCGCAACAATCAGCAGGTGCCGTCTTGAGTGTTGGCACGAGCAAGAGCACGGGTCGAGCAGCGAGCCAAAGTTTGAGCTTGAGCTTGGCCGTTGATCCGCTGACGACGGGCTGCTCGCAACGGCGCATGAGCCGATGTGAGCAGCGCCAATCGTTGTCTGACTTGGGCTACGGCAAAACCGAATCGTACGTCAAGCTGCAAAAACTAGGCCGAGTAAGTAATTAACTCTCTATCGCTCGCTATCGATCTCTATCGATTGATATAGCGTCATCGTCCTCCTAACCACATTACACGTAACAACAACCTGACCATTGACCTGATCTGATCTCGTGCGTATTCAACGTGCTGTTGCATTGCTGCTCATTGTCACTCGTGCAGGGAACCTATGCCACTGTGTATCAGGGTCGCTCGCGCCTCAGCAACGAGCTGGTGGCGCTCAAGGAGGTGTTGAAGGAGCACGACGAGGGCGCCCCGTGTACGGCCATCCGTGAAGTGTCGCTGTTGCGCCTGTTGCGCCACAACAACATAGTGACATTGCACGACATTTGTCACACGCCAAACAAGCTAACGCTCGTATTCGAGTACGTGGGCAAAGATTTGGACGCGTACATGCGCGATTGTTCGCACATTATGGCCATGCATAATGTGCGACTGTTCATGTATCAACTGTTGCGCGGCTTGGCGTATTGTCACGTGCGACAAGTGTTACATCGTGATCTCAAGCCGCAAAATTTGCTCATCAATCGGCGCGGTGAGCTCAAGATATGCGATTTTGGGCTGGCGCGTGCCAAGAGTATGTTCACGAAATCGTACAGCAAAGAGGTGGTCACTATTTGGTATCGGCCACCCGATGTGCTGCTTGGCAACACCGACTACGATCACTCTATCGACATGTGGGGCGTCGGTTGTATATTCTACGAGATGGCCGCCGGGCGCACCTTCTTTCCAGGCTCCAGTGTGCAACAACAATTGTATCTCATATTCAGCAGTCTAGGCACGCCCAATGCCCAACTGTGGCCCGAAGTGTTGGACAACGAAGACTTTAAACGTCACCGTTTTCCCCAATTCCGTCCCGAGCGTCTCATCAATCGTGTGCCTCGCCTTGATCCTGATGGTATGGCTCTCATGCTCAAGTTTCTCAAGGTTTGTAACAACTCACTCTAACTCTTTAGCTCGAGTCATGCCATTCTCCAGACAAGACGCTCTCAATTCTAATGTTAATAGCGTTGTGTGCTATTTGATCCAATGTTGCTTATGTGTTCCATTGAACATCGTTTCTAATGCTCATTCGTTCTACTTATACTCTTTTATATCTCTTCTTATCGTCGTTCATCGTTGATTCCATTGATCATTCACTATTAACAGTATCGTCCTTCGGAGAGAATATCGGCCGATGAGGCGCGCTTCGATCCTTTCTTCGCGTGTCTGCCCAAAGAAATACACAACTTGCACGCTTTGGATTCCATTTTTAAAGTGCCTGGTGTTCATTTGACACTCAATCCAGGCCAAAAGTTGAACCAAATCTAATCTTCGACTATGGCAAGCTTTAATATTGATGTTAATATAAGTTTGAAGTTGGATAGTTCCAAACCGAATAAAATGAAATCATCACTGTAATCATGGCATCATTCTGATAGTTCACAGTCTTGTATGAGAACCGTGAATAAAAGATAGTTAGACGTTCGTGATAGTGCCCAAATGTATTGCCAATCGATCCATACGTGAGCTCACCGACTCGAGACTGACGTTTAGTGTCTGGCCCACTTGGTTCTGTTTGAACCATTCGAACAGAAATCCCAACAGTAGAGACACAACCATTGATATTACCGCCAACGATAATAGTGTTGATGTGAGTGACGCTTCAAGTAATGATTCGTTATCGTGATGATGTCGAAATGTGCTCGATGTGAACAGGTTTAAAAGGTGTTTGTGGTATTTGGCCTCCAATGAGTCGCGACGCAACGAGTACACATGACATGTGGCACAATATTTAAGCTTTGGACTGTTCTCTGCTGCAGCTGCTGGCCCACTTGTTGCGTCACCGCCTGAATCATCGCTTGTTGACATTCTCAGTGAACATGTCTGTGAATCATTGTTAGGATCGTAACAATATTGAAAGTGCACACAATCGATGTGCAACATACACTCGTCGGCACATTGATCGACACTGTCAATGTTAGTGTCGCGGACAATTGTGTCCTCGTCAAGCACAGAGAATCGTTGTTGATTGTGTGAATCGAAGTCAGCTAATGCGCCTCGAACATAGTGCCAACATTGTTCGACGCTTTTCATCGCCAATTGTGATCCGTTTGTTGATGTTGTTGTTGTTGCATTCATCGCGACATTAGTTGATGTTGATTGGTGCATAAATGCGCCCGATAGCAACTTTTGTGTGACGTTACGATCAGAGTGCAAGTAACAAGTGTTTGTATGAGCGCAATAATCGAACGCCACACAGTGAAATTGGTGCTCGTACGAACATTCACTAGCGCACAACGAGGCGTCACTAGGCGATATTTTTCGTTTAAATTGTCGTGTTTCGTTTCTTGTCTGACAATTGCCATTGTCATTGTCATTGCCGCCAAGAGGTTCACTCGAATTTAGTACAAATTGTGTGTATCGTGGCAGATAATTGCGTTGTGCAATCAAGCACGTACCATCGGTGACCGAGTATTGTTCAATATCTCGCTTGAGTGTATGATAGGCCACAATGCATTGTTGTTCGAGCGAGCAATACGAGAACGAGCCGCATTGCGGTTCGTGCGAGCAAATTTGCACACATTGATCGAATGTGTAGCTGCCTGTTAGCGTCAATTGTTGTTGCTGCTGCTGATGGATATCATTAGAGGCCGCTGGGTCAGTCAAACCATGGGCAGTTGATGAATGAGCAGTTGGAGCAGTTGAAGTAATTGCAACAGTTGAATAACGGCGTCCAGGAAACGCTTGATGAAACATCATGGACACATCATTCATGTTCATTGGCATATTGCTGCTAATGTCACCGTTGTGATCATGCACGGCGTACTTGTGACTGGCTTGCTCAATGACACTGAACTCGCGTGGCACCAACTGAAATATGCCACCGCGGGGGTCACGCATCAGCAGCGTTGCTTTGGGAGCAACGGTGATCGTTGTCATAGCAATAGTAGTGGCTGTCGTTGATTCCATGCTGCCGTTGGCCTCACTATCTCCACCTCCATCTCGATCTCCATTATCATCATCATTATCATTATAAGCTATTGAATTGTCATTAATCATTGCAGTGTCATTCGGGTCGTTGTTGTTGTTGCTGTATTTTTGCTGCTCGAACTCTGCCACTATTGAGGCCAACGAGCGGCGTTGCACAATACCGCCCAATCGGTGACTCTTGTGATAATACAAGCGACATTGCCTCGTTGTTGGCGTTTCCATTTTGTACCAATCAAACTCATTGATCGACATGCCAGTTGTGATACATGTGTGCTGACAAAATGAAAAAGTTACACACTCTTGTTGTGCGCACACGTCGCTGCATTGTTCTGCATCGGCAGTCAATTGAACGAGAACGCGTTGTTGTACACTCGTTTTGTGATTCTCTACATAATTCCAATTTAATTCATAATTATTGTAATATCCAAACATGACTATTTGACCATCATAAATTGTCAGCATGAATAATGAGCAGTGGTAGCGTTCAACGACGAGCGATTTGTCGGTTGCTCGACGTGGTGTGAAGGGTAAAGTACTAAAGTTTAGTCTGGTGTGAAACATTCAGTTTTGCATTTACTCACGAACAAAATTGACACAAAAATATCCGTAAAATCCAAAAGATTGAACTTACGTAAGTGTGGTACAGCATCCAGCACTAGCACTCGTACGCTCACTGCGATGCTAGCATCAGCATTTGTGCTTAGGATTAGGTTTGTGCTTGTGTCTGTGGCGAATGTCACACTGACACGTGGCGCACGAAACGGACTCAAGCCGGCGTTCGAATCGTAGAAAGCGCGCTGTATGGTGCGCCCACTTTCGCTGGGATCTCGCACGAGCCACTGATAATTATTGTCATCAGTCAATTGTTGGTCGTCGGTTCCTTGCAACCGAGTCAAGTCATAACTAAACTCCAGCCATGCATGACGCGGACGCGACCAAAAGCACGCGCTCACGTCGTACAATGATGCAATCTCCAACGGATCGTCCAACGCTCGATAGTGTGCCACCCTGAACGTGAGCACTCGCTCAATTTGCGTTCGTTCGCTATTCAATAATCGAACAATCACTCGCTCCAATTTTGGGCTCTCTTGCGAATTATTCTGTAGGCTATAGATTCTTATCACAGTGGCCACCTGTTCGTCCAATTTCACATTCGTAGCTTCGTACACTAGGCGGCGCTGTTGGTTTTGACGCATTAGGCGATACCCATAGCGAGAGATGAACAATTGTGTTCGCAAATAATCGCTCATTTGGAATGTCCAACCGTCAGAGAAGCGCACCTCACGATGTGCGTACGGGTCGTCGTCGAGACGTTCGCTCGCGACGCACTTGTTGCCGACGCCGTCACCGAGCAACGTATAGACGACGGCCGTTTTCAGATCGTACACTTGGCGGCGCCAATGGTCGGGTCCGCCACGCTGCGTCATCACGAGCAACACTCGTTGCGGCGTGTGCCACGCAAATGGTGTGGCTGGCCGACTATTGGACCACGAGTGTACGTCGCTCTCTTCCACCCGATCGTCGGGCACGTACCGTCCTAGCTGCAGCGACACCTGTTCGCTCGAATGTACACCCGACACGCTGTTCAGCGCTACCATTGATAGCTCCATGTCTAGCAGGTAATTTGAAGTTGATTTGAGCACTTCCGGCGCACGCACAAACTCGCCCAACTCGGCGAGCAAATCGGAATCAGTATATGGACACCCGTATCCCAATGGCGCACTGAGACGCTTCGTTTTGTCTACATTGCTAGCCATTTCCATTGAGATCACGTTGATGGTACCCACGACTTTTAGTGTCTCAATTGATTCAAATTCAATCATCGCCAAGCGGTGCTCGTGCTTCTTCCGAAAATACAAATGAATGCGACGCTTGAACGATGCATCGTCCACTATCCATTTGTGTGTCGTGATATTTCTATCATTCAACATTGCGAAGTGAACACCATCGTAAGTTTGCATTGCCGCTACGGCGTTCAACCAGATGGCCGTGACACCAACCAAATGCTTATCGTGCGCCACACTCACCCAATCACCATCGAAGCCATAATAAGTGGCTAGATCGTCGGCACTGAACTCCAAACAAGTGTACGGCTTGTATTGAAACGATTTTCCTTGGTCAATATAGATCGATACTGTTGCCAATGTATCAAGTAGTGTGAGCGACACTCGATTGAGAGACAAATCCACGCGCTCATCCAGCACAAAGCGGCGCTGTATTCGTGTCCATATTGTTTTTGATGAATGAGTGGTCAGTAATAAATGTTCATCAATAATCATCAATTGAATAGATAAATATATCAATCAATCGTGGTGACATGCTCATAACTTACTCCGCTATCGAATACACATTCTGATTTAATGTGAACAGTGCGAGGAGCTTTGAACAATGGACTCGGGAACGACGGCTTATAATTTGTGTCTTCTGTAGAAAATATATACATCGTCGTTTGTTATTTGAGTTAACTTAAAATTTATATCCCAAATAAATCTACTGTTAACAGCAAACTTACCCACCACAACACAAGCAACCAGTGCAGTCCATTTTAAAGGAATTAACACCAAAATGACATGACAAATTGCTCGTAAACAATTCGAGATAGAGAATATAGACATTGTTTAAAAATCAACAACTACTGTTCGTTCGGTCACAATTTGCATTGTTTTTTTGTTGCATTAGCATTTCAAGACAAAGTATCTTTTCAATTCGAATGAATTGATCATGAAAAAAGGAATAACCCAGTGATCGACATTGCCGAGCAGTGGAGACTGCTCGGTTGTGGTCTATCATACTGTACATAATAACCATCCAGTTATCGAAGATATCAAAAAATCAATATTTGTTGCCGATCCATAAACAATTCCTATTTATATCAGGATGTTTTTAATGCAAAGGTATTCACGCAGAGAAGTGAGGTTGATCTAAGTGTCAGCGATTGAGTGACACACAAATGTCAATGAAAACAACAACAACAATGCTTCACAGCTGGCTAATGGATCGTCGGGTTTGATCAACGAAGCGTCACTGTAAACTTTTAGTTCAAGTATGCGTCGAAGTACTCAATGCAATATTTGCATCAACAAAGGCAGTGTGCTATCATTGTCAGTGTGGTGCAAGTAATTGTTATGGCAGAGGTAGCACACATAGTGCGAAAGAAAAAGAATTCAAGTTCAATGTTTGAGACATACACACACACACTGATGATCCAGTTTGTATCTGAGCTGCACAATCATAACAATTTCGCCAGTCACACCTGCCGATGTCACTAGGTTTACTAGGGATTTTCGTGACCGTAAAGGTACGGGAGCTCATGACAATGATAATAACAACAACAATAGCTCTACTAGTAATAATAATAATCATCAGGCTTACAAGCACACAGGGCCTTGGAGCTTGTGCGACACATTGTGCGGTATCACATAGACAGCCCAAGGTTTACTCATACACACCATCTCTAAACAGCTGTTTTCCATCCGAACTTTTATCGTCTAAATAGCTAATTTTGGTTTACTCATGCGCCATGAGAGGGCGCGCATAGCAGCGTTCAGTTCGCTTCGATATGCTTTCAGCCTGCTTCTGTGTGTGTGTGTGTGTGTGTGTGTGAGTGAGTGCGTGCGTGCGTGCGTTACAAGCGTAGGCGTTACTTATACATTCGTTCATGCGTTCGTTCGCTCACACATTCTCTCGTCACCAGAAAAGCCTCCTTGCCGTGAGCAAGCGAGAGTACGTGTTGTTCCACATCAACTAGGCATCAAACTTTGAAGCATAATTTTTGTATTAATCGATTAATGTTACTGTTACTGTTATCATCATCATAAAAATATCTTACCGATTCAATTTTGCAGCAATCGTATTGATCAACGCAAAAATTGATCTTTAAACAATAGTATGCCAATAAAAACAAAAACATATAGCTGCCTTTATTCATAGAAAACTACACGAATAAGCAGAAAAGGTTACTGACCCAAGCATAATCATACCAAAATTATATCAATATCAGTAATAATTATATTAGCAAAAATTGTGACACCATTGACCGCCAAGATCTTTCATTGTTGAGCTAATGGTGGTGGTCGCTACCGTTGTGTTGCAACTGTACTACCACAGCTGCTGCTGATACCAGAAATCGATAGCGCGCACACTCTACGCAGCTAATCAAGCCAAGTACATAAGTAAATAAATAAACAGAGCTTATTGGTTATCCGTTCGTTTGTTTTTATTGTGGTGCCACCTCTAACGCAATCAGATATCAAGTATACAATCTTAATATTATTGCAAGCCACGAGATATTCATCATTATATTAAAGACAATCCGTTCCGACGATCACATTCACTATAACAACAACAACAACAACAACAACAAAAGCACCGGCATCACCAACAACAATAACTCGCTAGAAAAAGAAAGAGCGTTTTACAATCTTGCCTCCACATATCTCGCCAAATTTTGCTAATTTTTCAGATTTACATGTGTGTGCCTGCACCCGATAGTATGTAATATCGAGCGTTACAGTTTCTCTTGTTTATTTATTCGTTGTCATTATTATTGTTTTATGTTGTGACGTATGAACAACGAACGAGAAAGAAAGAAGGCAATACAACCAACCTGACAGATTTTGCCAATAGATTGTGTGATATCCATTACGAGCTCATTGTTATCATCATTTTCATCATATCTGGCGGCTCTTTCAATTCATCATATGCTTCGATCTTGATAGATACAAGACAAGTTTACTACAAGGCCCAGTGATTGATTGTGGAAAATTCATTCTTCAACAAACACACATATACACCACAGCAATTGACAAGAGGCACGGCTCACACTGTATAACACAAAGTTACGATTCATCGTTATTTTCGCACAGAAATAATCAAGATCAAATAATCCACTATGCAACACAAGCCAGAACAGAATATGAGGCCAAATTATCGAACATTAATTGATGATATTGATCCTAATTTCAAACTGACAAGAACAACCACAGAGGCAGACAAAAGAAAAGCCAGCATCGCTCAAGTTGAATCAAACAATTGCAACCAAACTGCAACAACCGCGACCATGTTCGACAATCATACTACTGCTAGGCAAAATCTCGTCGATGCATTATCTCATCATCAAAATAGGAAAGGTCATCAGGAGGTTGATCCGATTGACCAACGACGAATGCTCATGAAAAATCAGTTGCTGATGATTGAGAGGCTGCAAATGGAAAACGCAGATTTGCGTTCCGAGCTTGACGCATTGCAAATGGAAAACGAAGAACTCAAATTTCAATTGCAAATTACGAAACAGTGCAGGTAAGTTGTATGACTACTTCTCAATCGATTTTACTATCCCACTATTATGGATCGCTGTCGACGTAACTCATTCTAGGGTGCAATCATATGCAAAAGAGAATTTCTTTAGATTTAAGATGTACGCAGCAAAGAATGTTCAACCTTTTTCTGAGCCACTTGAGTGCTTCACACAAGTATCTCCATCGAAAGAAAAACCGAGGTTGAGAATCGATTTTGAGTGATATGGACATTCGATATGAATGTCGTCACGTGTTGGAGATAGGCCACGAACGAAAGCAACTGACATCCTGTGTTACTCAATTGAAACCGGCACGTGTTTGTCGTTGCCATAGCCTTTGATAGATGACTGACTTTTTAGATCGTTGCAACTAATGTACCGTGACAAACGTTAACAATGCTAGCAGATGATTTTTTGAGAACATTTTAGTGTCAAGAACATGAACACGAGCACAAAATGTCATTCAAAGAATGTTGTCCCACAAAGAAACATCTGGTCTACCTCACTTATATGTGTGTGTGTGCATGCAATTTGTAATCACGTGCTCGAGCAATGATTTGTGCTATTTAGTGACACTGTGACGTTGGTCCATTGTTTGAACATTTATTGCTAATGTTACATCTGCCTCTGTAACTTAGTTATTATTATCATCATAATTGAGGGGCACAATTCCTTCAACCGCTAGCACAAAGGTGCAATCGAACAACTAAATCTCACCTGATTAACAATTTTCTCCTCTTTCATTGATTCATTCTGGTCACGTTTTTCTCTATTTGTTATTCTTGAATATTTTTTGGACTGGTGTCTGCAATAGCTCTTCATATATACTCAAGCAACAATCTTACAACAAGCAGCTGATGCAAGCGCAGTCTCAAACCCATGCCGCCGCAGCCTACACTCAACAGCAGCAATTGGAACCACTACAACATGTACCACCAACAGCAACAAATCAAATACATGCTCAGCATATAGGATTGGGTCAAAGTACGTGCAAAGCGCGTCAAATGTCTGTCCCTAACGATCAGCATACTCTGAGATTACACAATACAAGTAGCAATGTCAGTCATGGACAGCGTCGGCATCACGTTCTGCCAGCAACAGTTAGCAATATAAACTGGCAACGATGGCCGGAGACAGAGCTGGCGCCGCCAGTTGTGGCGCCAACGTTGCGTGCTATCTGTGAAGAATCTCAATCGGGCAATTGTTTGGATGGACTCCAAATCACTGCATCCGATGAGAAGGCCACTAACGACAGTGCGAACCGAGGGCAAGAGACCTTTTTTACTCACATTCGGCGTGCCGTTCCTGCAACTACAGCAGCAGCATCAGTGACGCCGAAAGTAGCACCTGTCGTAACAACTGCACCAGTTGGCATTGTTGCTCGCCCAATGGTAGTCGCAGACAACGAAAGCATCCAACAGGCTAGCTACGAACTCTCGCAAGACTTGATTGACCGGCGGATTGCTCTCACAGAGAGACAGTAAGTATAGTTGGAAGTTGGAGAACTTGTCCGGTTTTCTTTCCTCTTTGTTGTTTACACTTGCATTTTGTTTCATTAGCTGTATCTGTTTCAATTTTGTTGAGTCTAAGCACTCATGGACAGGCTAAAGCTCGCACAAGGTGTGCTCTCGTCTGTCAAGCAATTACCTCAGGTTTATTTTTTTGCAAACCATGACTGTAGCGTGAGAATCCTTCAATTTTAAATCCTTATAATAATACTAATTGAACACATGTGAAATTGTGTCCCACTGTTATATATCTTTCTCATCTTTCAGATATGGAGGCTCTGTGCGCGCTCAACAGGCCGCCATTGTGATACAACGCGCCTTTCGTAATCATCAAATAGGGAAGCGTTTCAGAATGATAACTGAACAATTGCGTCGTTCTTCAGGACAAACTTCGTCTGTCAGCAACACGACCAAAGACGCTCACAATGACAATGTCAACGCTAACAAGCAAATTGATGTTAGCCGACCTACCGCGACAAGTGTTGCATCAAAGTTGGGCAGAATCATTGAATCTTGCGTTTATGATCCTCACAATCTCTCAGCACAATCCACTTTACCCTTGGCTCACACTGCCAATACTTGCTCTACAGTTGTCGATGATGAGCTGTCCAGTGAGTATCAAAAATCGTTAGATAGTAGTGTGGCCTCTGGCACGTCTGATCACAATAATAGCAATGAATCTGGTGTCATTAGTGGTCACGACGAGCTACCGATTGATCGTGCAAATAGCATTGGTCCACAACGGCAGCAGCAGCAAGAGGCTGTGACAGTAGCTGCAATTGATTTTCAACAACTCGAAGCAATTCGCAAGCGTCAATATCGTGTAGGGTTGAACATATTCAATAAGAATCCTGAGCGTGGAATTCAATTTCTCATAGCTTATTCGTTCAATGACGCCACCCATCATCCTAATCATCGGCATTCCGTAGATGAGCAACAAACGGACGCTTATGACGCCGAGTGCCTAAAACAAAATGTGGCTCATTTTTTATTGCATCGCAAAGGTTTAGCAAAGGAGAAGATTGGTGAATATTTAGGAAACTTGCAGACTCAATTCAATCAAGACGTGCTCACATACTATCTAGATGAGTTCGACTTCCAAGGATTAGGCGTAGACGAGGCATTGCGTAAATTTTTAGCCACTTTTCGTTTGCCGGGCGAAGCACAGAAAATCGAACGCATTGTAGATAAATTTGCGCAACGTTACGTCAAGTGCAACAATCATCTCATGGCGTCTGACGCACCAATAAAGCCACAAGTTTCATCATGTAATTCCTCAGAAGCAACACGAAGCAACAGCAATAACAACAACACTGTCGTTGCAGGTCTATCCAAGGATGAAATATTTATACTGACTTTCGCCATAATAATGCTCAACACTGACTTGCATTCGCCTTCGTTGAAATCGGCCAACCGGATGTCAGGTGTGCAATTCGTGCAAAATCTACGAGGCGTTTTCAAGTCACAATTGGTCGATCAGCAATTCTTGTTGGACATTTATGAGCGTGTAAAGACACAACAGATCAGTACAACACCTGATCACGTAACGCATGTCATGAAAGTTCAACAAGCTCTAGTGCCTTCCAACAACAAGAAAGAAGTGCCTGTAAGTATCAATTTTAGAAAAGTCAACCCTAATTTTCAAATACATTTAGTTTTTATTTCATGATTTGATATCATGTTGGAGAATCTGATGGAATTCAAGATTATTCGTCGGCATCTTGGTTAATTTCAATAATGAATTTAAACAAAATGTTTGTTTGTTTTAGAGAGTATGACGCCAGCCAAGTCTGAAAGCGATTCAATGCCTTCTGAATTGCACTCAGGAATTTCTTTCAATCGATTGGTTAGCTCTATTTTCTTTGTAGACTCTAACAATTCGTGGAGCTTCTGTTCAATTTCAGACTTCAAGATGTTAATTGTTTCTTGACTCACGCGGCGGCTTTCACGTTCCAACGAAACTCTCTTAGCCAATAGCTCAGTCACTTGCTCATCTATGAGTCACCATCATCGTTGATTCCATGGAAACATGACGATAATCGTGCATCATAACGCATTGTGAATGTTCCAGTTTACATACAGAGGATAGTTATTAGCCTCTAAAATTACAATAGCAAAAGAGTGAAGCCGTTAGTGCAAACTTACCTGTAAGATTGACACCTGATTGAGCTATGCCCTGCAAGTACTTGTTAAAGTTCATGCATTCTTCCAATTGCGGCTGATAGTAAGCACTAACCATCTCTCTGTATGCTGCAAGAACTCTATTCAAGAGCAGATAACTTTCTTCAGTCAATGAACCAGAAGCATGACGTATCAACAATGGTTTGATAGTCGTCAACGGCTTCAAGAAGTTCATCCATGACTTTTTGCATACTGGTCTCGTCGAACTTGAAATCTAGAACGGATTTACCTCCTTCGACTACAACACTGACCAGAACAAAGAAGGCCAAACTTAGTGCAATCAAGACATTAATTTTCATCATGATTTATCGTTTCTTTCTTCGGTATTTTTTAATATGTTTGCATTAATATCTTGATGGTTTGACTATTATTTTGGTGGTCGATTGAAGTTGAGAATTCAATTAAGTTGGATTTCGCGAACAATATGTTTAATGTCTGTTCCAGAATTTCATTTTTTTAAGTTTCAAACCCTAACCTTACTCAACAGAAATTTGCAGACAGTCTAAAAATAGTTTAATTCTACCGACAATCATCTGATTAGAAATGTAGCTAACGGCAGTACGTGTTACTCAGAATGGGAGTGAGTTGAGTGAACCATGTTTCTTCACTTCTAAAATTGCACATCCTTCTTCCACGTTTCCAGACTAATCAAATAACAACTTGTTGAGAAAGTAATCGACCTGTGAGATAATCGTCAGAGTGACGTTTGTCGACTAATTTCAGTGTCTTTAGTGAAACTTCAACTTATTCATATACTAAATACGTTTACAAGGGAAGCTATTAATGCACGCTGGAACTTGGGGTTTTCCTAATTGTAAAATGATTAAGAAACTGCTCCTAGATCCTTCAGCAGCACCACGATTGATCTGTACTTCAAAATAATTGCTTACACATAATTATAACAATTTTAGAACTAAAATTGTCTAGAAAATGAAGTACGAATTCTGTCCAAAATTTGTACTCGAAGGAGTGTGTGCACAAAGCACCAAAGCGAGCTTGGTGGGGCGCTAGCACAGCATGTTAAAATGAAAGCTCAATTCTGCATAGATCAATGGTGAAATTCAAAGAGTAATGTAAGCAATTAGTATACTTATTCGATTTTGCTCAGGCTCACTGAAACAGAATTGTCCTGAAATATCGACGAGCGATTTGAAGACCACCTTATAATTCTGGGCATACTGTATTCTTATTAGGTTATCTCAATACTCTATAGGATTTCAGAACGTCTCTTTGGCTAGGGTCGGCGAGCGAGGCGAGCTGTCGACCGTAAATACAAATAATATTGAACGACACCCTGAAAACTCACCTGCTAATTTTCAAGCAATTCACCCTAATTTTCTAACAATTTATCATCCACCCATTTCGTTTTCACTTTTAGAACCTTTGCGTGCCATACCGACGTTTAGTCTGTTTTTGTCGCTTGTACGAAGTCTTTGATGTTAACAAGCGCGAACGTGCTGGTCAGCATCAGCGCGAGATATTTTTATTCAATGACCTGTTGCTAGTGACCAAATTAGTCAAGTAAGTGTTTGCCAATTACTCTATTACTCTACACACCAAAGAGAGTTTGATTCACTAACAAATAGAGTTAAATTATTTTTTTAAAAAATTATGTAGGCGTGTAAGATCAAATTCAGCTCAGCAATATTCGTACCGACAGTCGTTTCCATTGCAAGGACTTATGGTGACTCTATTCCAAAGTCAATACTACGCTTTTGGCATTCGTCTGGCTCATCGTGTTGACCAATCATGCTTAATCATGTTCAACGCTCGTAACGAGCACGATCGAAGCCGATTTGTTGACGATCTCAATGAGAGTATCGCTGAAACTGACGAAATGGAATCTATTCGTCTGAAGGATCTATGTGATCGCCTGCAACACCAGCAGCCCGGTTTCGGTCTTAAATTGAAACCATTTGCTCAGGTGGCGCTGCCGCCACTGACACGATTAACCGTCGACAATCAATCGACACCTTGCAATACGAACTCTTTGGGTGCCTTAAAGTCAACAACAATCAATTGCGTTGGCGTACAAAATAGCTTATACCGTTCATCCATGTCATCATCGTCGTCATCGTCGTCGTCATCATCACTCAGTCTATCATCCAGTCAGCCTTCAGCTCCATATGGTCCTGCTTTCAATGTTGGCTGTGACGCTTTAGATAGCGCTCAAAATTCCAATAGTAGCAGTAGTATTAGCAACAATAAGAGCAACAACAATCACTCACACCAACGACAACAACAACGACAGGTGCCTTTTCTCATGTTCAACAGGAATCGCCCACAAACACGGCCATCTCAAACTCAAAGTGGCGTTCTGGCGACCACAATCAATAGGTCAAATTCTCTATTGAATCTCAGGAGCTCATCGACTTCTACATCTTCGTCAGCTACATCACCGACCTCCTGTTCATCAGATGCGGCGTCAGCGGCAACATGCGCGAACAATAGCAAGTTGTTTGTTGCCGTAAACAACGAAGATAAATCGAACAAGCCGATGTCTCCTGTTGTTTCTCAGGTTGCAACAGACAATCGGTATCACACACTTTCTCATCACATTGAAAGTGGTTCATCATTCAAAGGTACGGTCTGAATACTTTTTAACCGATTTCAAGTGATTCGCTTCCATTTTGTTCGATTTGACAATCGATTGTTCAGTTAACCTCCTTTGAGCTTGCATTGGTCATCTGATTTCACATTGCAGATAACTGCTGTTATACAGATGCTGTGCACAATCTCTGTTCGTTCCGGCACAGTGGTAGTAGACAGAAGTTAGCCGAAACAATGGCAGCAACAACGACAGGCAGCAAAAAAACTCCATGCCTTGCTAATCTTGTAACATGCTAGATTAAGACATATATCAGAAGTCAGCTAGACAGTTGATGATCTCTTCTGAGTCCGTTGCAAGTTTGCCTATCGAGACATACATAGGTCGGCATATTCTTTATTTCTCGACGGTTATCGGACTAAGCGGATTAGCGCGAACTATCTGATTCCACGGTGTCGAGTTGTTGAATTTCAATATTACTAAATTGCATAGATAAATGCTTTCTTGTCCCAGCCATAAAATATTCACTGATGATAATGACGATAGTTAGAATAGTTTATACGCAAGTCTAGTTGTTATTTTAGTACTCAACGGCAAAACATACGCCACATGGCAGCATTGATCACAACAGGACACCTGTTCTTAGATAGGGCCGATAGCCACGCATGGAGCAAATTTTTATCGTCGATCGCACCCCTGCCTTTATTAGCGATGTCTCTCGTGAGAACTGGTAACATTCTGAGCACCAAAAGATAGAAATTCAATGAATGCATACAGCGAGCTTGGTTTGCTGTTGGAGTTGTCAAGAAAGGCAACGCTTTGTTTTGTCTTCAATTGTCGTTGCTATGTAACAATTTCCAGCTTCGCAACAGTGCAATTCAGGAAGCCATACCTGTTCTGTCGATTGCACAGATACATTGGCTTATTGTAACGTTGTCTCATCCGGCGCTGATTGAACTCTGCGGCTGTGACAGAGTTTGGATTTCACACTGTGAAACATTCCTAGTCGGGTTTTGGTCACGCATAACTGCTCACTTTTCACTTATATTGACCGTTGTATGTATGTAGAACATTCACACAAAAACGAAACAAAAATTCTCATTCATATTTTCTTTATTCCTAACTTTCAATCTCCTTGTCGGTCGCGACTCAACCATCATCACTCGTCCCACCGCAACGAACTTACATAATAAAATTGCTGTTTGTTCGATGACTTCATCTGTGCTTGGCATGTAAACGGGAAATTAGGCAACAACCAAGATGGCAATCTGGCCCGTGCTAACGCGGACATTCCAGCAAATGATCTAGCACGTAGATGTTCCTCAGGATCCCTAGATTCTGGTCTCTTCTCATCCAAAGGATCCCCCAATAAAGTCTGCTTGAACGATAATTAAAATTTTGTTATGTTTGTGCCACTCCGAGAGCTAATCACCCAGTCTTCTTATGAATATCGTGTAGCCCACCAATACAAATTCAGATACATGTATCAATGAATACTGTTATTTTACTGTGATTGACCCATGATCCCAAATTCACATACTCATCCGAAGTGTATCCTACCATATGAATGTGAATAAATGCCACTTATGAGATTACTTTAGGTTCGTCTATTCAGATGAGAAATTTTATCATTTTTTTAAAACATGGCTCTCTAGATAAAGTATTGCTAATAGGTTGTGTGCGTTGATATTTTGCACATTTCATGAGAAATATATTTTTTTTCGTTGACGAAAAAACTACCTCGCTCTTCCTCTTACGACAGGATGATCTATATTCTTGCATGAAGTTTTAATAAAACACTAAAAGTTTATGGTAGAACTCGGGCTCTCATACTTGTATTTTCTATATGTTTAACGCGGTCTTGAATTGTGTTGAAACAGAATAAATATTCCATTCAAGCATAAATTAAAACTAAAGTTCTATTTATGGTTACTGCATTGGATTCGTTAGCTTTCTGATCAAGAATCGTAATCAAGTTACAGTTGGTAGCATAAAAAAGGAGTCACAGCTGCTTTTATGCTGCTCAAA
>JAIFTH010000604.1:0-21364 GCA_019968535.1 Fragariocoptes setiger | reverse complement strand
AGGCACAGTCATCTGTGCTTCTTTTATTTGTTTTTGCGTTTAAGTCGTGGGCACCTTTTACTGTTGTTGTTGTTGTTGCTGTTGTGGGTACATCGAGTATCGGCTTGGTGTCGATCTGCTTGAGCTGCCATAACTGTTGGTGGCCGGCAAATGGGGCGACAAAGACGAAGCCGGAACATGCTCGACATTGTAACGCGAGAGATCCAACATCAATGGTGCCATTGTTTCGGCATCGTAGCCAGTGATGGCTGACGACGACGGGCCGCCCGAAGAGTAGCTAGAGTGTGCCGATTTAGCATTGGCGTAGCTGCTCGGCTGCACGTTGTCGTATTGACGAGCTGATTTGGCCATCATCAAGCTTTGGTACGACGATTGGGGCATATAAATTGAGGCCTGATTAGATTGCTCGTAGCCTGTCGATGATTGTGAGGCCGCATATGTGGGCTCAGGCATGGCCGCCGAGCCTGTGTAGTGAGCACCAGAGTTGGTTGCTGGACCGGGCGCGTTATATCTTTGGCTTGAACCGTAACCGCTGAAGCTGGAGCTGTGGCCGGAGCTCGCACCGTAAGAGGCCGATTTGGGTGCTGCCGGACGTGAGGCAGGCATGTAACTGGGACGATTATCATAGCTATTAGCTTGTTGATTTGATGCACCTCCGTAAGATGGCGCCCCGTATGAGGAAGATTGACTAATTGAACCGTACGCTATGGGTTCTGCAGTGCCGCCGTACGCCATCGAAGGCCCCTGGCCGTATGAGGCAGACGAGCCGTACGACGAGAGCATCGAGTCAGCGGTACCGTACGAGCCCGATGATGGTTGGCCGTACGTTGGTGCCGACGACGATGAGCCTGAGCTGCCATAAGCCGCTGAAAGTGCCGCGCCGTACGAAGGTTCTGCGCTGTTGCCGTACGAAGATGAGGAGCCTTGTTGTTGACCGTACGATGATGGTTGATGGCCGTACGATGACTCAGTAGCGGCATAACCACGCCCACCGCTACCGTTTCCAGGATTGCTTGCCATCGATAATTGAGTGGTGCCGTCATAATTGTCGTTGGTGGCAGTCAACAATGTCTGACCGGGCTCTGTGGTTGTCACGATCGAACACGGTCGGTTCAATTGTCGCACAAAAGATTGTGCAAACATTGCGTGGCAAACATAAGTGGACAGAAAATTATTGGAATATAAAAATTAAAACAAAGTTAGAACATGAATCAATGAATGAATTAGAATTTTTTCCAAGAAAAACATGCGCATGCGACAAGATAGAGTATAGTAGTGGATAGGTTAAGATTGATTGTGTGTGTTATCATTGGGTGAGGTACACTTGTACACTGAGCTTTTTTTCACAAGACGACATGAGAGCACACCCTAACTATCATAACAAGCGTAAGATCCTTTCATTATCGCTATAAATGTGAGATAGAAAGCACCTGAGCTTTTGTTTACATCGACTTAGCAATCTGCTCTTGTTTGTGCTCATGAATACATCTTCATCTTTGAACATCATTACCATCATCGGTATGACAAGAGCAACAACGACAATGATTAGCATTAAATTTTAAAGCTTTATCTTCCTCCTGATGAGCTTCCAAATTCGATTCGTCACACACGCACACATTAGATACATAGATCATACGTAGTTTGTGATCATGATGCATGAAATTGCCATTTCATATCGTCAAGCTAGCACTAGCTAGCAGCACTCACTGATATGAATTCGATCTGCTTGAATTACACACACCGACAGGAATGAATGAACCGATGAATTAACAAAAGGCATGTGAGCAAAAGGCCAAAAGGAAGACATCTACATCATTGTTGTTATACTACATCCGGTGCCCACAATAGCTGTGCTGCTGTGGGCACCAGATTAATCCGTGCCTGAAGGCTTTATGTTTATGTCTAATGCACATAAATAGACGGCAGTGGCAGCGTTGATTGACGACGAGACGGCAATTCCGCTTGCAATGCTCATATAGCATTGCAATCGGTTGCCAACGACAGCTTACTAGTCGACTGGCTGAGCAGCTCGCTAGCCGAATAGTCGGCTATTCAGTTACCACACACCGACGGACGAACGGACTGGCGGACAAACGGACAGACAATCGTGATGCCCGCGATCTGAGAAACTGGGAGAATTTCGTAAGCAAGGGGCTTGTCAAGCCGTTTCATTTTGTTTCGTTTCGTTTCATTTCTGACATGGTACTTAAGCTGCTCATGTGCACTAGTCAATGCACTCTCTATTTCTTTTTCTCGTTTTTGACTGCCTTTGTCTGTCTGTCTGTCCGTCCGTCCATATGGAAATCGGCGCAGACATGCCAATTCAAGAATGCCATTTGACTTGCTAATGCCAAGGCGTCTTTTGTATTTGAATCAACTGAATTACGAACGGGCAATTTTACAATAATAACATTTTACAATAACAACGATTCTAACAATGCACTCGTTCTTAGTGATTGTGATGCAACAGCAACAGTTCACTGTCGTTAATTAATGACTAACTTTCATCTATGTGTGTGTGTGTGTGTGTGTGCATGTGGTTAAAAGAAGATGACTTGACAGGAACAGCAATAAAATTATCGACGTCAAGATTGAGATACATTGATCGAGTTTGCTGTTAGTTTGACCCTCGAGCTTGAATTCGAGTTAGAGTTAGAGTTAGAGTTCGAGCTTGAGCTTAGGTTTGATTGTTGAGTTAAGTTTAGTTCATAGATGACATTGATTCAAGCAATAATAAGTCCATTATTGATGAAATGTTTGAAATGATTTAATGTCACACTTCCTGTCATGCGACTACATGACATTCACTCTCGACCTATTGACGTCTACAACAAACATTCAATCAAAAACTAGCAACAACGTGACAAAGTGTCCGATCAGATTGGTTCTCTTGGAGATAATCAAAATTCAATGATAATTGAAGATGAATGAATGAAAAAGAAAAACAAAACATTCAATGATAGACATTTGTCGTGTTACATGGAACACCACTGTTCTATTTGCTGTTCGGCACGATAACAGACTGATTATTCATTGCTAGACATGACCAGTTGTACACGGTTGTGTCGAACGACCGAAATGTATTAATGCGGCAGGAAGCAAGGTGCAAAATGAACCACTATGTTTATGCATTGTGGTCTCTATAGCGATCGAGTCTGTTCGATTATTTCTAGCTCGTAGTTGTTGGTTAACTTACTAGCTAGCTGGCTGGCTAAATAGTTGCTTAGCTAGATAGTCAGCAAGTAGACAGACAGACAGAGAGGCAAACAGGCCGATAGAAAATGTACGTTTATCTTCAATTGGGTCGATTTTTGTTTTGATATCAAGCGAAATCGTCGGCCTTAGCGACAACAGTGATAGCTGGCGATTGCAATAGCTAATCGCGACACTATGAATGTTTTGAGTTGAAATCTGTGTGCTACACAGTCGGCAACAGCTACGACAAGAGAAGATGTATCGACTTGAAAGATGAGCAACAAAATAAAAGGGAGTGAACAATACACGAGTGCGCTAAGTAAGTTTGCTCTTGAGCTCATTTCTTTCGTCCGTTTCTCCGCTCGGATCAGATCGACGGATGTAACGAAGAGCAGGTGCAGTTAGCGTACAGTGATCTTGTTTGATTCATACACACCAACGCTCACACAAGAACTAATAAAATAAAATAGAATAAAACGAAATGAAATGAAAAACTTTACTTATAAGAACGAACGACAATGAGACGACAGTCGCATAGAACGCGCTACAATCAACAACGGCAACATTCAGAAAGCAAATCGTGCCATGAATCCATCAGATTTAGATTGAACACGTCTCGCGCACCTGTTGCTCGGCCGGCCGGTCGCCTGCTCGACTGCCTGCAGCGAATGTTAACATTTAACGTTCCGAATACGACGAACATCTTTACGACGTCGTACAAAATGGTGCTCTTCATTGATTCACATTGGTTCACCGATGCCACCGATCGCTTGTTTCTGTAACGGCTTGATTCATTTTGACGACCGTTTCTCGAAACTACTCTTCTATACGCAATTCAACTCAAATCGGACTCATTCTCTAATCTTATTGATCCGGTCTAGGATTACAATCAATCAGTTGGTATTCCGTTACTGGTGTAATCAGTATGTCTCGCACTCATTGAATCAAAAGGGCACCTGTCGATACAATGATAATCACCTGCAGTGTGCATTACCTTTGGTAATCTAACTGTGACCAGTAAATACTAAGACCACACAAGTCAAGCCAAGCGCGAGTGTCTCGTCTTCGTTGGCATGGTCTGTCTGTCAATGTGATATATATATATATATATACGCTTTGCCATCGAGGCTATGATGGAAAACACGTTCACAAAGTGACATTCCATGAAACGACCACGAACAGTACCAACAGTGTCAATATTTGACTAAACTAACATCATGATTATTGTGGTGAAAACACGAATATCTGCACAAGAAGAAAATAACTATCAGAAACAGCGATAATAAAAGTTAATTAAGCAAAAATAAAAGGGGAAAAAGTTCTTCGTCCCAATTACATTAACACTTGACATTTACATTCGTTGTTCGCTCACTTCACCGAATTACGGTCACTGCTTCTTGCTTAGCATAGCATGAGGCTTTCTCGAATTCAACTAACGGAAGAATTTGAACTCTCACTTGCACAATGATCACGTGTGATTAGATTCCGAATCAAAAGATGAGAAACAAAAATTTTCTGATGAACACCCCGCCGATCGATGAGGCAGCGTGACACATACCGCATCGTCGTCACTTGAGAGAGAGATGGCAATGGAGCACCCCTATTGTTGTTAAACTAATCTGACTCAATTAGACCAATTCACTCACCTAATGGCTGGTAAGATGATGGGGCCGAAGCGCCAGCGTATCCACCCGACGACGGTCCGTAAGCACCGCTAGATTCGGCGCCGTAGTTTGAGCTGCCCGAGCCGCCGTATGATGGACCAATAGATGATGATTCGTACGAGCTTGAGCCGTACGATGAGCTGTGAGATGGTGCATTGCCGTAGCCCGAGCCACCTGATGATGATGAGCCATAAGAATCGTGGCCGCTTGAAGCGCCGTAACCGGATGATGGCGCACTGCCGTAGCTAGAGCTCGAGCCACTGCCGTAGCCACTCCCGTGTCCATGGCCACTGGCCGGTCGGCTACCCTCGGGACCGGGCAATTTGCTGGATGAATCAAGCTGTATTTCAGGAACAAACAATGTCATCGGTTTGTGCGGTTGTCTCACTTTGGCACGAATTGTGATCTTAGGCATGTTCATCTTTGGCAATTGTATTTTCATGGCGGGCACGTGGAAGCCAAGGTTGAGCTTGATGCGTGGACGTTCGGCGGCGCCCGACGAGCCGTAGCCACTGGAGCCATCGTAATTGGAATCACCGCCACTGCTGTAGCTGCTGGCACTATCAGAGCCACTATATCCGCCGCCGTAGCTGCCGCTACTCGATTCATATTCGTTTGATGACACTATAGTGGCCCATAGCGCCACTAACAAGCCTAAGCAGACCCATTTTGGAGAAATCTGTCAAGAAAATAAGAACCATTACAAAATAGAATAAGTATGCGTTGTAAGTTTGTTTATTCGATCGCTAACGGCACTACTTATAATGGTAATAATCTCAATGCTAAACTTACCATGGGTGTTATCAATGTTTAACTACTATAATTACACTATGTAATAATTGAGAGAAACGTTGTTCATTCTTCTGATTGTTGACTACGACTGACACGAGATGATGATTCCACTCTTAGACTGACTTAGAATGTTACATTTTACGTTCGTTCGTCTGCGCTATTCGTTTGATACGATGAACAGTTTGGCAACGCCAAGTTTCACTCGCAGACCTTGCGGTGGGCTGGACATACGAATCGACTACCGGCATTCAGTGTGGATGATTGCAGTGTGGAAAAGTGAAAACTGGTTTTTTTCCTCATCCACTGACCACTGACTACTGACCACGAATACACTAGCTGACTTCTTGGATGCGTCATCTTGCTGTCCATTAACAATAAGCGGCCTCGTCACATATCTTTCGTCGGTGTGTCATTGCGTCGTTGTGTCTTTTGCCTGTTTTCAAAGATCTAAGGATGTTTCTCTAGCTGACATTGCCAGCCTCCCTGAAACTGCAATGAAGCAGTATGCAATTGGGATATTTGTTTTTGAGACCACACTTGCTTGCTGTGCTCAACTTTCTCACCTTCTCGCTACCCGAACATTATTGTTTGGTGATATTGTTTATTCGAATAAGAAGATTATTGTTGTTGATTGCCCTAAGAGTTCGGGCCCGTTGTCCGTGATTGTCCGACTCTGTGTGTGTGATTAACGACCAATGTCATTAAGGAGGGGCCAATCAAGTTTGTCATTCAGTGAGCGAACGTCATTTATTTGATATGCAATTTTCAAAAAGGAATCAACTATATGAAGCATACTATCATAACAGAGTTAAACCATACACCACACTTCATAGCACTCATTCGAGATCTCGATTAAACTCTTTCGCGTTGTCAATATCAATTTACATATACATGACCCGGTTCAATTCGACACGATTTGACCATGCTCGTAAACTTGGTCACAATTGTACACAAGCTTGAACTCACTTACTACATCGTCATTCTCATTGCATCATTTATTGCAGAATGTAGTCAATAACATTGTATTGGCCTCACGAACGCATAAACTCACTAATGTTCAACAGGGATCTTTGGTTGTATCAAGATAAAAAACATTAACCGTAAAAAAAAGTTTAACAGATATAGAGATTTTTTAGGATAGGAATTATTCCTAGAAGATATTGTCTAAAATCTAGGAATCTAGGTTGGCAGTGATAATGCTCGCCTCCATAACCAAATATGAAGTCAGTCAATGTTTAAAAATGAGTTGATAAAGTGCAGTCGGTGTTTATTTCTATGCACAAAGAAGTTTTCCGAGAATCAGGCATGAGGCGATCTCACTCTTGGAGGCTCTGTTCAGCCACTTTTGTAATCTTTTTGAGTCGTTTCTTAAGTGCCTTGATGTAGTCTTCGTGGTGAGATGTGTTTGATTCCTCAACAAGTGAGTTCATATGAGCACAAGCTGCCTTGAAGTCGGAAAACCTCTCGTTACGATCCATGAACAAGAACGTTGATAGATATAAATCAAAGTGGCGCATCTCACTTGGAAAGAAACTTTCCGTGCTGTTATGAATCGCTGCTAAAGCGATTTGGGAGGGGGTGTACAAGAAGCATGAGTCTGTGTACAATAGTGAGTCTATGAAAGATTCAACATGAGGTCTCAATCTTTCAGGTTCTTTAACTTTGGATCGAGCCTTCAGATCGATCATGAAGCCTTCGACGCTTCTGTAAGGATTGTGGACGATGAGATGATACTTGAGCTTTTGCATCAGCAACATTTCGTTTGACAGTACTATGTATGCCGCTTTGTCGCTGTCACCTTTAACGTTAGCAATAAACTGATCAATACTGACGTTGAATTCTTCAACTTTACAAGCTAGATAAGCACAAGTAACAGCAATGTCACGAGGTTCATATTTCATGCATGAGTTATCGAGATAGAATCTCTTGAAATATTGTATTGCCGTTCCGATCACTCCTTTGATCAGTGGCGGTTGGAAATTTTTGCACAACTTTTTCAACTCGCACAAATAAAACTTGATCATGACCAATTCCTCAGCTGGGTTGAGGAAGGGCAATTCTCCAGAGCTGGGGTCATTTTCAGTTCGTCGTTGTTTGTAAAGAGAGTTTGCATCTTTCCTCATGGTTTCAAGCTCACTTTGGCTTTCAAAAAGCCAATGTTTCCTATGTGTGCTATGATTGAACATGGTCGTATGAATGATCCACTTCTTGCTAATCAATGTTTGACCATGTGCAATGAACAGGCGTAGACATAGTTAATAAAGACATTTGATATAAACACCAAAGAATTGAATTTTGAGAGGTGTGGGCGCCAGCACATTTGCACGCACCAAGAAAGCAAGCCCAATCAGCTGACGCTCTCTTTACTAACCTTCGTGCAACGCGCACGCAATATGAATGAATAAAGGCATTTGAAAGTGCAGTAAAATTAGTTACTGAGAGATTGGAGAGGAACATAAAGACGAAATTCAGTAAATTTTTGATCCTAGATAACAATGGTCAAAACGAAAGTAGTCAAGTATGACTTGCACATATCAAATTCACGTGCTGAGTGCCTTTATCTGGTCAAAACCCCAGCCGTCGCGTCTCGTTTCAGCAAAGAATCTGATGATATCATAGACATTAAGTTCAAGCCTGGTAGCAAATTGTGTCATCTAACAGCAACTCAGGCGAATAAAAAGTCAGACAAGACAGAGAAATTTTCATTCGTTTCAAGCACGCAATCAGTCAGCGATTCGCAATTGTTCGTCGCTAAGGTTATTCCCGGCTCAACGACGATTGTATTGAATCGTCTGGATTCTATCATGACACTGAGACGCGACTTCTCTCATCTTGATCCTAAAGATGACAACACACCAGTGACTGAAGATTTCAAACCAGTGACAGTCAAATTCGCCGCACCTGGGTTGGACAAAAAACCTCGACCGACTCTTATCTCTGATCCAGAAGAACAATTTATAGACCTTGCATATCACAATTGTCAATCATTAGAAGCCATACAGATACGTTCAGAACTGCAACAGATTTCCGATGTCAAGTCACCACAAAAATTAGTTCGTATCAAAAGAGAGCCTACTAAATCAGGGCATTCCAAGGGCACAGAGTCTAGCTCGACCAGCGAGCCGTGTGGTACAGATAATGAAGAAAAAAATAAGCCAGCTAGACTATCTTTACATGAAAATATCAATCCTACTGTAGTTAATCCAAAAATTTTTCTCAAGAAGTTGCTCACAACTGCATTCATCGCATCCTTTGATGAGGTCAAAGAATCAATCAAGGGCAAGGTTGACGTAGGTGACGAGAAATTAGTCAACATCATTAGTGATTTTTGTCTTCTTGTACAAGGCGTCTGGATAGTTAAAAGTGAAATATTATATCCAGATAGTAGCAAGATCTCGCCTATAACAGGTGTCCCACTTCATAACCTCATACTGGCTCGAGATTATCTAATGTGGTTATTCACCCAATCCCGAACTGTATCGAGGGTGAAGTTTACCAAAAAGGCCAAAATACCCGATCAAGATGCTGTGGATCTTTTGAGACAAATGTCTAGGCTCGATCCAGTTGAAAAGATTTGGGTATTGAAATTACCGACTGACATTGGATTCACAAAAAAGTATTCGGAAGTTGTTAAAAAGCAAGCCACGTGCTGGCGTATAATTAGAACGAATAAACTTGCGCAATTCTTCGATTGAGACAGTTATACTGCTTGCAAATTATAGTCTGAGATCTTCGTTGATCGAAAGCATGATTGCTTAATGCCTTCGAATTAAGCATCATTATTTAATAATTCGAAGGCATTAAGCAATCACTTCAATTTTTGAGGACCTTTGAATGATCGAAACCACAATTGTTCACGATGATGAACCTAAAGATGTTTTGTTTATGAATGAATTACTGCATCTGTTCAAGGCGGCATTATTGTGGTGCAGATATCAGTTGGCACACGGCAAGCTAACAACAGCGCAACTGGAAACGGGCATTGACATGAATGGAGTGTGCACTACTTTAAGGACGTTGTTGTGTTCAACACAATACTTGGTTGGGTAAATGTTTCCTTTGAACAGTCAGTAACATCAAACTTTAACAATTCTAATCCTGAATGAATGGACAGTTTCTACTCAAAAAGAATGATCATCAAGTTCGGCACAGGCTCGAATGAATAAAAACTGTCATCTCATTCTGAATCGTCCGATTTTGTCTTAGTGTCAGATATCACCAAATATAATGAGACGAGCTTTTGTTAACTTGGTTTAGTTTAGATAGATAGAAAAGCTAATGAAGTCGTCTAGAATAGCCGTCCGGATAGTTTTGGGTCTGGGCCAAGTCGCTCATAATTGACAATGTCTTTTTATTCGGACATCACATTTTCACAGATAGATCGTCAAACACCGATTGGGACACATTGAAAAGTCGGAGAGAGACTATGGTGGAACTGAGCACTTGAAGTTGAGTGAGCTCAAGAGAACAAACTTAGTCGTTTTTTGTTCATTACCGGATACAGCATGTACGGACAGTGATGCCGATGATTCGCGGCACGCGCCACATCAACTAACCACTAATTGTGTTCTTCCACCATTAAAGTGCAACTGACAGAATAGATTCATCTATAACGGCCAGTTTTGTCGGTCAAATGACCTCGCTCGTGACTATGTTTTGAACACTCGTGTCCAGATAGTGATCAGCTGATTTTTTCCGTCGTTTCCATAAGCAGATGGACAGGACTTAATGTCCAAGGGGTCTGTGGCCCATGAGCTTACTGGAAGAACACAAGAACGAACAACAATCATTCGATGCACATTGGAAAAGTGGAAAAATAATAAAAATAAAAGCACATGTGTTGTTCACATGGCCGCCTGTTTCTTGTCACTGGCGCACAAACACACACACACTCATGCAAAACACGCAGATGAGCGTACGCACACATGCGAGGCGAATGTAAAGTGTGACGACCAAAACAGAGTCCAAATCTCTCGACAACACAAATGGATCGTAAACACACGCTCACATACAAAACAACGTAAGCGACAATGATGCTAGTTGATGCCACGCAAAAATTGTACTCTGAAAAGTAAGCATATGTGAAACGATGACGACGGCGCTGGAGTGTAAAGTCATCGAGTTCGACGCACGCATGCACTCACTCACTCGCTCGCTCGCTTTCACGAGCAAGACAACCGAATTTAGAGACGCGCACACACACACATAGAGGACAATCAATGAACTGCACGAAACCGAAGTGCCCATGCAGAACATCGAGTTACTGCGTGCACTGATCCTGCCTTCGTTAGTGGGCGCGTTTGCGCATTTTAAACAGACAGCAATGCACATGACACACACGCGCTCAGGCTCGCTCATATTGTCTCCATACGCGCGCCATCATCTTTGCGCTGTCTGCACTCATCTCCCGTCATCTTGGGGGTCCAGCACATGATAATCGAGCTTTTTCCCCTTAATCGTTTTGAGTGTGCCGCACAATTTTGTCGTGTTCGCGCATCTTCGCTGTGTGTGTGCGGCACTTAGTTTTCAGTTCCGTTCCAGTCGGTGCGGGCCCCGATATTTTTTCGCGTTTTTGTTATGATTAATCAGTTTCAGTCCCTGAGAGACATTTCTTCAAGATTCAACTTGTTGCCCGACTACATCACCGACATCTAATCCGTCAATATGATTATATTAGCACTACTCATCATCGCTATAGTACCGGTGTTACATACACAACCACAACCCATTCAATCGACACAGGCGCCAGTGGATTTTTCACTAAGAGGCACACCATGTCCTCGACGCTTTGATTCTTTGCAACATTTCGAGCATGAGGTCGTCGAGCTAGTTTGCAACGTCTCAACCATCTATGTTGATTTTTTTTCTCCCAACTCCACGATCAGTTCGATGAGATTAGTAGATCTTCTATATGCTTCACCCGACTTCCACGTACTAATAGACTGGTCTAAGGATAAACAATTGTTCCATCGTACAAATGGAGAGGCAACAAGTATAGAAGAATATGATACTCACTACAAGACACGCGACGTTTACAAGCTTATACTATACAACGTTGGCATATCCGACTCGGGCACTTACTCTTGCTCGGTTAATGTCTATCAGCTACCTTATCTCAATAATAACAACGAACTGACAAAGCGAGCTAAACACAGGTTGGGTCCGTGGCAAACGTACGATTTACAAATAATGCTGCACGAAGTTCTGACGGTGCCTATTTTGAAAGAGCCCCCAACAAATCAAACAGTTCATCCCGGCTCTAATGTGACGTTCAAGTGCGAAGTTGCAAATGAACACATTCCCCCAGTTGTAAGGTGGTTTAAAATACCGAGTGAGGGAAGCAAGAATCACGATCCATTCTGGAAATCTTACAGGTCTATTAGTGAGGATGGTTCCTCTGATTGGGGACTTTTCAACTACACTGACGTCATCCATACAGCAGACGTCATTGAGATTAAAAATGTGACAGACAAAGATGTAGGCGTCTACGGATGCTTAGCGTTCAATGAATACGGGCGCACAATTAAGTCCGCATATCTAAAATTAATACAACCTTTAAAGATCATTGAAAAGGTAGAGACACGCGTTGACTCTCCAGTAGGGATGAGTTGGGCAACATCGATACTTTTTATTCCTCTCACCATGTTTGTGACCGTCACATTGCCTATCACTTGGTTTATTTATCATAAAACAAGTAAAGCAAACAAAGAAATGATGAAAATCAAATCCAAAACAACGCAAGTGCTGTCACCACAACCGACTGCCAATGCAGTTCCAGAAACATATAATCTAAGCCAAGGCACAATTGACTGTGGCACAATTACCGGCCAACATAGACAAGCACGATTGATGGCTAGCAAGCCTTTAGGTAGTGTCGCGCCGTCGATAGATACAAACACCGACTTGGCCTCCATGTGGACTCCCTCGGTCATGAATACTGACCATAGACATTCATACAATCAGTCTTCACACACTACGATGACTTCTGTACCGGTTTATGACCACCCTCCTTCTACTAGAGCTACAATTGCTCCATTAGACAATAACGAAAATCCCTTATCAGACCCATCCATCATAAATAACCCTTACTATGGCCAACACGGTAACATCGTGAGTGAATTATATGACGAAACTGTTAATTATATAGTGCCAGATAGTCCCTTCTGTTCTAAGCATGACAATCCCGGTAGGCACTGGGGCTTTCCACGACAAAATTTATTCTTCAAAGAAAGAATCGGCACAGGCCATTTTGGTAAGTTCCGATACCTGTTCGTTGTTAGAAACTTGATTCGACACACTGAACCATTGAAAATGATCTCTAACACAACTTGTCTCACACTTTCAGGTGAAGTATGGAAATGTTTGGCATATGGAATAAATCCTCGCGGTCCAATAGTTGTCGCTGTAAAGACACTGAAAGAACGAAGCGGAGATTTATTGGCTGAAATGAAGATAATGGAAATGCTAGGTTCACATCCGAACGTCGTGCAGATGCTCAGCTTCTCTGTGGAAACAGATTCAATCCACCTCATAATGGAGTTTGTAGAACAAGGAAATCTTCAATCTTATTTGCGAAACAGTCGACAACTTAAGGATGATATCTGTTCAGAGAAATTCAATTCATTGAGTTCTCAAGATCTCATAAGATTCTCTTACCAAATTGCAACTGGTATGGATTACGTGGCCTCTCGTGGAATAATTCACAGAGACTTAGCTGCACGTAACATTCTTGTGAACTCCGACAAAGTTTGTAAGATTGCCGATTTCGGCCTCGCACGCAAGGTAGGAGATCAATGTATCTACAAATGCCATAGGCGCGGAGCAAAGTTGCCTGTTCTTTGGATGGCTCCTGAATCCTTATCCAAGAGTAACTATACAACAGAATCGGACGTGTTTTCGTTCGGTGTTTTGATGTGGGAAATAGTTACACTTGGCTCGACCCCTTACTCAACTAATGTCGAATCAGGAGAATGGCTTCTAAAGCCTGATCACTGTGAACCAGAGATATACGACATAATGCTCAAATGCTGGAAATTGGACCCAAAAGAGCGAGCCTCTTTCAAGGAGTTGGCAGACAAGTTGAACGAACTCCTCGTAAGTGATGGAGAGTACATAATGCTCAAGAATATACCGGACCACATTTATTACAACATACTCCCGCCTTCATCAATCAAGTATAGAGAATTGATTGAAAAAGTAGAATGATGATTCTAAAGAATGAAAAGTTTGTGAAATTATTATTTTGTGTGTGCATCAGCCCGTAATGAAAAATTCTATTTTGTTTATAATAACCTCACATATGTACGTTAAGAGAGTCTTAAACACAATCAATTTGCACATCTTTCAAAAAATTTCATTCAGGTCCCCTTGATGTTGTCTCACTCGGTTGACCCGAGACATACTGCATCAATATGGCATTTTCTTTTTTGATCTCTTGTAGATCCTGTAGCACCATAACAAGGTTAGCCACGGATCCTTTGGACTTCTCTGTGTTAATTGTGTCTTCGACTTGCAGATTTTCCCGCATGGTTTCTCCAACATCACGGGTGGCCTGCATTATATCATCACAAGCCTCGTGCATGCATGCAAGCAACTTGTAACAACGCCTACTCCAATCATCGTTTTGAGTTCCTCTGAAGATTGACTCTTCCGCTAACAGAAAACTTCTTTGCAAACGTCCACTTAAACTATTGATTTCTTTCTGGAGTCTCCTCGTCTCGTTGATGACTTTGTCTATTTCGTTCTTCTGCTTTTTCACCTGGCCCAAGATATCCATAACTTGTTCGACGTATGCAGACCTAGAATTGCTAATTCGAGACTTGAATTTATCAGACTGGACTTTTTCGGTCAGCTTAGATATCGCGACATTATTCAACTCTATGGCGGATTTGCGATCTTGTATCGAATTCATGATATCATTTAATTCACTTTGATACTTTGCAAAACCATGAGATGATTCAACTTTAATCTTCTGCTCAAAATCTTCCAATTCACCCCTAAAGATCTTCTCCGCTTCTTTCCATTGGATGTGATAGTCATGTAACTCTTTTGTATGTGAGGTCAATTCCGCTCTGAGTTTATCAATAGATTTGATCTGGTTTCTGGCCATTGCATATTCGCTTCGACGTAATTCAATCTGTTTATCAAGTTCATCAAGTCTGGATCTTTTGCTAGCTAACAAAGCATAGTTTGAGTGTAGCGAATCGAGCTTATTTTGAAGTCTGGATATAGCATTTTCTTTAGCGTCGATTGTACTGCCCTTTTGCTGGCAATCTTGAATAGCATTTGAATCGACTCTGTTAGATTTTGACTCATTGAAATGATTTAAAACTCTCAGTGAGTTTCCTCGAGCTATTATACTAAGTTGGTTCCACTCACACAACGAAAGTACATGACCGAAAAAGCTTCGATCGGTGTCGATAATTATAGTCTGCCGCCTAGGGACAATTGGCGGGGTTCCAGGATTATTTGATAGAGTTTGTCGACGTGGGGCAACTAGAGGTTTCGAATTTAATTTTCGAGTTGACCATAACAACGTGACATCACGGTCATCGAGGTTTCTTTCCATGGACCAAGGTTTCCGTTGTAAATCAATAAAGAATCTATGGCTTATACGTCTATCTTTACGATCTGAAATTGTCTCCTCTTTACTTATGACGTCTTCCCTAGATGCGCGTTCGGCTAAGAACAGGAGGAAGTTGCGAATCTCATTAAGGCTGCCATAAAGGAAAACTTGATATTCGAGTTTGCCTTTGTATCCCAGACGACCACACGCGGCGGCCAGTTCATTTGCAACACGATACCGAGCGGCCATATTTGTTGAAGAATCTAACCTAAGTTTGTATAAGACACTGTACTTCTTGGGGTCGATAATATTCAGACATCTAATAGTGCAGTTGATGATGTCCTGCTTATCAAGTTCTTGGAGCTTGGTTATCCCATTATCGATACTGTGATTTTATGTCAACAAGGCACCAGATGATATAATTACATCAGATTAAATTCGTATTCTATTGTGGTAGAATGAAAGGTGATGAACTTACCATCCGAGTATTTTTAATTGATTTATGATCACTTGGTCAACTTTCTCCATTTCGACGAGTCAGAATGATTTGGCTCGAAAATTCTTGGAATGATTTTCTGCGACGCTCTGCACGCACACAGTCGTAACAAAACAGCTGATTTGCACCGCATATCAACAATGCATTGTAAATTTCAATGACGAATAAAAGGGCGCTTTCTATCGATTACTACTTGATTACATTAGAATTAATTCTGCTAGGCGTCGTGACGGAACTGAAGTTCCAATATTTAAAGTCTCAATGATGTTCTAATATATTAGCAACCATGGGGAAGAACTCTGGAGCTGGACGGTTTCTGCATCCAACCGACCAAACCAGAAAAGAGGCGCGCAAGAAGGAGCTCAAAAAGAATAGAAAGCAACGCCAACAAGTACGATCTGATGTAATCAAAAAGAAAAACCCCGTTCAAATCATATCTGATCTTGAGAAGTTAGATGAACTAGAGTACCCGTTGGACACAAACCGACAGCACATACCTGACACCCTCTATAAGGAAAAACGAAAGAAATTGCTTCAAACCTGGGAGCGTATACTGCAACTATATTCGAAAGAAGAGCCTGATAAATACAATGAATTGAAAAAGATCGAGCAGGATTACGAATCTAAATACAAAAAATTAGTTAGAAGATATGAAAGTATCCAAGCAGCTTTGCATGTTAAATTGGATGATATACCTTTACCCCCAGGGGAGGATGATGATGGCCCTCTTGAATCACTCATCACTTACGAAACGCGCGATCCACGCGTGCCTGGATGTCCTCCTGGCGCTCCTCCCGATCTCAAGCAAACTGTTGATGAATTAGAGGCATCTATGATGATGTCGATCTCTACGGGAACATCAATTCAAGCACCCATAATGAAACCACGTCGCATATTTCATCCAAAACCACGACAAGCTGACAGTACACCTCCTACCGAAACTGCAGTAACAATCGAAGCCAAACCTCAAATATTTCGTCAGAAGACAACAGTGTTTGTGCCTGAAGTGTTGCGTCGAAAGAAGAAGCAACAATCTTCTATTTAGATGCAATGGCTTAAAGACGCATTAAAGCAGCGCAATACGTGCTGCACATCGCCACGACGAATTTTGATTTTTGCACCTCAATTGGTCTATCTTTAAATTCGTGTCGGCACATGTGAGTCATCGGAAGTCACATTCCTAAACACATCTAACATTACTGCTCAAGTTTGAGCAGCAGCATGAGCTCTATCATCGACTTGCGCGGTTTTTAGAGCCGGCAGACTCTGCGCACGCGCAACAATTGCAATATTTCCGTCAATCGACAGAATTTGATTACAAATCAAAGATCAGAATTTCACTCTCTATATTCATATCACACTTGGATATCTCTCGAAATGGAAACAACAGACAAGCCTCTCACGGAGAAGCAGAAGGCCAAATTAGCAAAACTAGAAAAATTCCGCCAAAAGCAAGAAAAATTGACTGCTGAAGCCGGCAAATCTACCGCCAAGGCTCCTAAGGTGGCAAAAGTAACGAAAGCTTTGGAAGAGGCTCTAGTTATAGATGTACCTCCCGGCGAAAAGAAGAATGTAACCAACACACTTGCCTCAGCTTACAACCCAAAAGCCGTTGAGCATTCTTGGTATGATTGGTGGGAAAATCAGAGATTTTTCAAGCCTGAATATGTTTCAGAAGCCCGAAATTGTGGTGATTCTGATTGTTCGAAGCGAGAAAAGTTCGTCATGGTCATACCGCCACCCAATGTTACCGGCACCTTACATCTTGGGCATGCGTTAACTTGTGCCATTCAAGATAGCCTGACACGCTGGAATAGGATGCGCGGTGTCGAGACTCTTTGGAATCCTGGGTGCGACCATGCAGGTATCGCCACTCAGGTTGTTGTTGAGAAAAAGATTCAACGCGAGATGAATCTCGATCGTCACCAGTTAGGCCGTGAAAAGTTTGTCCAAGAAGTCTGGAAATGGAAAAATGAAAAAGGAGGAGACATCTATCAGCAGTTACGGCGCATGGGATGCTCAGTGGACTGGGATCGCGCTGTATTCACATTGGATCCAAAGATGTCTAGGGCCGTTACGGAAGCATTCGTTAGATTGCATGAAATGGGCCTCATCTACCGCGCTGAAAGGTTGGTCAACTGGTCTTCTAAATTGAAGTCAGCCATATCAGACATCGAAGTTGACCATGAAGAACTGACTGATCGAAAACTGATTCAAGTACCAGGACATGATAAGCCTATAGAGTTCGGAATAATCGAAACATTTGCTTATGAAATCTGTGATGCAAACGGTGTTACGACCAATCAAAGAATCTGGGTGGCAACAACTCGACTCGAGACAATGCTTGGAGACACTGCGATAGCTGTCAATCCCGAAGATGATCGATACAAGCAATTTATCGGCAAGCAAGCACATCATCCTTTCTGCGAACGAAAAATAACTGTCGTAGCAGACGAGTACGTTGACAAGGAGTTCGGTACCGGTGCTGTCAAGATAACGCCAGCTCACGATGTGAACGATTATGAAATTGCAAAACGGCATAAGTTACCCTTCATTAATATATTCACTGATGATGGACGTATAGAAAATGGTTTCAGCAAATTTTCGGGTTTGATGCGATTCGATGTGCGACTGGCCATCAGAGCTGAGCTTCGCCAGAGGGGACTCATTGTGGATGAACCCAAAGTGAATCCCATGGTTGTGCCTCGCTGTAGTAGATCTAAAGATGTAATTGAACCGCGTTTAAAGTATCAATGGTACGTCGATTGTAAGGAAATGGCTAAACGAGCCGCAGATGCGGCACGTGAGAAGAAGCTCAAGCTCATACCCGAGATTTATCTAACAACATGGTACGGTTGGCTCGACAATATTCGCGATTGGTGCGTGTCGCGACAATTATGGTGGGGTCATCGAATTCCAGCATACTTGGCAAAGGACAAGAGATCAGCGGATGACAAAGTTTGGATAGTTTCCCGCACTAATGCTGAGGCCAAAGCTAGCGCTATGGAAAAATTAGGTCTGACTAGCGAGAACGATCTTGAACTTACTCAAGATGAAGACGTTCTTGATACTTGGTTTTCATCTGGTTTGTTCCCATTTGCTATATTTGGGTGGCCTGAGCTAACTCCTGATCTGAAAAATTACTTTCCTGGTCACCTGCTGGAAACAGGTAAGGATATTATCTTTTTCTGGGTAGCCAGGATGGTAATGCTAAGTTTGACTCTGACCGGCCAACTTCCATTCAGTGAAGTGTTGTTGCACTCAATTGTGAGAGACGCGCATGGACGTAAAATGAGCAAGTCACTTGGCAATGTTATAGACCCACTTGACGTTATCTCAGGAATAACTCTGAATGATTTGGGACAAAAATTGATTGGATCAAATTTGGACCCAAAGGAGCTCGAGCGTGCTTTGCAAGGCCAAAAGGCTGACTTTCCCCAAGGAATACCAGAATGTGGTACTGACGCACTCAGATTCTGCCTTTGCGCTTATATCACGAGTGGTGTTAGCGACATTAATCTTGACATCAAGCGCGTTGAAGGTGATCGTCATTTCTGCAATAAGATTTGGAATGCATGCAGATTTGCATTCATCATGCTCGGAGACGAGTTCGACTTTGACAAATTAGATGAAACTTCCACATCATGGGAACATAAATCAGAAGCAGATAGACTCATGCTGAGAAAAATGATCGAAGCAATTCGCGATGTAAACAAAGGATATGAGGCATACGACTTTAGAGGGATCACCATCACTTGTCGATCTTTCTGGCGCGATGAACTGTGTGATAAGTTTATCGAGCATATGAAAAAAATACGCAAGGATGCATCAATAACACCCGGCCAAATGTTAGCCTCAAAGCACACTCTCTTCATGTGCATGCATGTAGGTCTAAGATTATTGCATCCTATCATGCCTTTTGTAACGGAAGAACTATACCAAAGGCTTGTTGCCAAATTCAACCACCCAGAAACTGTACCGAGCATCTGTGTAGCTCGTTTTCCCGAAGTTCACCACTATAACTTTGCATCAGAGGCTCTAGCTCTGAAAATTGAATCAACGGCAGAATCTCAGTCAGAGTGCTAATGCTCGTGTCAAACTGAATAAACTAACCGTCTGCCTTTTAGAAGTTATTTTTTTATGAAATATTGTTCTTCCTATTAAGCTTACTAGTTCAGTGAATGGTTAATTTGCTCTAGTACTTATTGCAAATCGGATCTTTATTTGTGGAGGAGCGTTGATAAAGGCAAAGAGGTGTATACAATTCGCAGCAAAATTCATTCCTACCAATACCGCTACGATAAGACATGGGTCGACGGCGTATATATAACTTTTGCAACAATTTTTTTTTGAATTTAGGGATCGAATACAGTTTCGATTATTAAGATTAAAAGGGTGAGATCTAAATACTGAAATAGAAAAGTTCAAGAATTTCAGAAATTTGTTCGTCAAAATAGAGCTCAATGGCCTCGGATTTTGCGCGTTGATGAACTACGGGCGCATGCGCACTATAGTCAGCAAACAGATGAGCGATCACTTACCAAACGAATCACAACCGAAATTCCTGAGAAATTCTGGGTTAAGGACCGATATTTGATCTGGAGCAACAAATCAGAGCTTGATTATTATATTTAATTGTCCTCTGAACTCTGCCTTCCTCAGAGAGTGTATCTTAAGAAATGTCACAACCGCAACAGCGACTGGAGAGAGCGAATGTCATTGCATACTTGCAAGCTCTCCAAGTAAGCCGGCCCGAACACCAGGAATGGTTTTCGCAATTCGAAATATTATATACTAAAAAAGAATGGTACCAGCTAACAAAGGAATTATTCCGGTATATTGAGCAGGCTCCAGGCGAAAAGGATCTTCTCGGTTTATACCAGAATTTCATCGCCGAATGTGAGATGCGCATCAATCCTTTATCCTTAGTAGACTTTGCCTCTAAAGTTGTTGCCCAAATATCGTACCCGGACCAATGCATTCAATTTATTGAATCTATCAAACCAAAAGTGAAGCACGACAAGCTTGCCTCAATACTTTGCTCTATTTTATGTGGCGAGCAACTCCAGATTAAGGGCGACTTGGCTGGCGTCGAAAAGCTACTTGAAGAAATGTCCACTGAGATCGATGATGTTGATGGTGTCACACCCGTTCACGCCCGTTATTATCTGTTGGCCTCCGACCATTTCAAGTTGATTGGGAACCATTGCAAATACTACAGGAATGCTCTGAGGTATCTGGGTTGTTTGTCGGACAAAGATGAAATACAGCAGACCCTTAAGAATCAAAAAGAGCGAGCGTTCACACTTTCCTTGGCCGCTTTGTTGGGGGATGAGATATTCAATTTCGGTGAATTACTACAGCATACAATCATCAATAGTATTGACGAATCAAAAAAATGGGTCGTGAGCTTGCTCGAGGCGTTCAACTCAGGCGATCTGGCTCGTTACGAAGCATTGCGCCCTTACTGGCAAGCACAACCAGACCTTGCGACACACGAGATTGATTTGCGAAAAAAGATTTCCCTTCTATGTCTGATGGAAATGACATTCAAGAGTTTGGATGGTGTGTTAACATTCGAGGAAATTGCCGCACAAGCGCGTGTACGAGTTGACGAAGTCGAGATGCTTGTCATGCGTGCCCTTTCTCTCG